>CM056380.1:19872711-19999361 GCA_029718625.1 Synaphobranchus kaupii | reverse complement strand
TCTCTACTTGTTAAAATCTAGCTATTTATTTTATTCATCCAACATCTCCCGTTTGCTGTAACTATGCGGCGAATATAGGCGTTCGCGTTGAAGTTCAGGTATTGTCTGCTGTGTGATAAATGATAATAGGGAAATAATAATGAAGCAAGAACATGCAAACTATGCAACAATAAAAAAGTTGAATCCCATTCTAATGAAAAAACACTACTAAATTATATTACAGCATGGCAAACAATAAAACATTAGTACAAATCTAATTGCTTGCTTTCGGCAAAATTGGTTTACTCTGCTGCTCTCAATTACAAAATCTGTTAAACTGAAAAACAGTAGGCTAAAAACACAGCTAGTTTGTGGCGTTCCTGCTTGCTCCTTCTCTCTCTCTCTCTCTCTCTCTCTCTCTCTCTCTCTCTCTCTCTCTCTCTCTCTCTCTCTCTCTCTCTCTCCTCTCTCTCTCTCTCTCTCTCTCTCTCTCTCTCTCTCTCTCTCTCTCCTCTCTCTCTCTCTCTCTCCTCTCTCTCTCTCTCTCTCTCTCTCTCTCTCTCACTCTCACTCCATTGTGCTATGTGATTTGAGCCGCCGCCTACGTAAATTGCGCAGCCTTTTCTGGCAATAACCGACTCCTGTTTTTTTTTTTTTCCCGGGTTTGGTCGGTCTCGGGCTCAGTATTGTATGTGATGATCTCGGGCGAGCCGGGCTCGGGCTTCAGCTCACTCGGGTTGGTTCGGGTTTGAATTTTCAGGCCCGTTGAGAACTCTACTGTGATGGCTTGAACGCCTAGGTAAGGTGCCGGCTGGCATTGGCATTGGAGCCTGTAGCCCTCAAGAATTGTTCTCCGGGCCCAAGGAGACTCCACTAGCCTCTCCCAGTTTGCCCCTGGGAGAAGCGGCTGCATCGATGATGGTGCTTCTTGCCACCACGCCAGTTTCCACTATGATGCACTGGTCCGGAGGGGTGGGGGGGCTAGACGCTGCGGAGAGCTGGAAAAATTAGGCTTAGGCTTCCAGTGCCTCTGAGGGGGGGGCACAGGGGCGTGCAGAGGCCGTGAACTCCTGCAGGTAGCCCTGTCTTTGCGTATCTTCGCACTTTGTTGCAGGAGGCTGTCCACCCTTGGGCTAAAGGTCATTCCTGGAGTGAGGGGGTTCCTTCAACTGGGAGAGCCAAAGATGGTGACGTGACACCACAACAGATGCCAAGGCCTTGCCATTGGCTCTTGCTATGTCAATCTGAAGCAGCATGAGGAGCTTTGAGACCTTGTGGCTTCCAAAAGCTGGTCCCCATTCCCAGCTGGGAGATGAGGGATAAGCTTAGCCAGGTAAGCTTGCAGCAGAGAAGCAGCATTCGAGAGGCGAGCCACAATGGAGAGTGAAGGGAAGGTCATCTGCAGGCGGTCATCACTGACTCTCTCAGGGCCTGATTACAGACGGGGGCACCTTGCCAATGATTTCCTTGTCAGGAAGAAGGTTTGGTTATAGAACCTTGGCCCAGTACTCCTTGAAAGCCAGAGAACTGGGAGGAGGCAGGGATCAACAGCTGGTCAGCATCCCCCCAACTTCAGCTCCAAAGCCATGACTACTCATTCCAAAATGTCATGAGTGGCCTCTGTCACTACAAGGGGGGCATCAGTAACAGTGGACCAGTCTCATTGGACCAGTCTCATGCAGCCTGCACTGAGGCACTCTCACCGAGCTCCTGGTCATCCTCAGCATGAATAGAGATGCTGTCACTGAGGGGTGATCCTCATTGTCCTCCCCCTTCTCATTGATCTCTTTTCATATGGTTTTCATTCTACACTCAAGGTGAGTCTTGAGTGTAGCGCTTGAGTGGGGGGGGGGGGGGGGGGGCACCCAAAGAGGCAGAGGGGTGACTTTTCTCCTGACGCACCACCCCAGAAGAAGCGATATGTCCACTCTCTGGGACGGGGCGCGGGGCCCTAGCCTGCATTCCTTCCAATCTAGCCACGTGGTGGCGCTCCCCAAAGGCTGCACAGCACAGGCAGGAGTTGGGTTCCTCTACTGCTTCCTGTGCATGTTCTAAGCCCAAAGCAACTTGTGCACCAGGCGTGTGCGTCCTATAAGGGCATGGGAGCATCACTTTGCTCACAAAGAGCAATTGTCACACTTCCCCTTTAAGAGAGGAGAGGGGCGTAACTAAGTTGTAGCAGGAGCGAGGGGAGGGGGAGGTACACTAACCTCGAGCGGCACACACATTCTGTTCACACAGCCCACCGAATGTGAGACAGAGGGCTCTATTTTAATAAACCAAACGCAATGGTGAACGCAAGAGTAATCGCTTGGCGGTATCGCTCTGAGGGCGTGTCGGCGAGAAATTTGGTAATTTCATGACGGCAATCTTGGCGCACCTTATGGCGGTATTGCTAAAAGGCTGGGTTTAAATGTCCAAGGTGTGTCTCTATGGTAGCCAATCAAATTGTTGTTCTCATGCTTTAAAAAAAAGCCAGTTGGAACGCAATCGCTCCATGCAATTTCATAATGAGCAACCCAAACGCACTGGACCGTCAACGACAAGAGCGATTTTCCGCACAGGAATCAGACATACTTGCAACAGAAGTACAGGCTAGGACTGTAGTAATTTATGGATCACAATCCACACCACCTCGTCTCCCAGAAGTTTGGAAGGCACGGGAGGAGGTGGCGAATGCATTAATTAGCCTACATTAGGTTGATGTAGGCATAATTATGATTCAAATGGTAGGCTTATGATTCAACTGTGTCAATGTGTAATTTATATATTATAGGCTATTGGCCTACATGATTGCAAGTTTCTTGTAAGCTGTCCTGTTTTATTCTAGTAGTTTAAATTAAAATGAATTAATTAATAATAATTATAGGCTATTTGTTCATTAAATGGAAGTGTAATGTTGGCATCACCTATAGACCACTACATAGAACTACATGACGAATAAGTTGCCAAATTGCCAGAGTCTATTGCGTTCCCGCTAAGAGGTGGTTCCAGCTGATCATAACGCAATGGGTTTTCGTTGGTTCAAATTGTCACTGAGCCGAAAGTATTTTAGAACACGCCCCAGACAGCGCCACCCATCCCACTGCAGCACAAGCGAAAGGATGTTATGTTGAGAATTTGTTGATCCTAGCGGTATTGCTGAGAAACGCCATAGCGCCAGTTTTAAGACGTTGATGCTGTCAACAAGCTTGCGTTTGACTATACCGTCCCCTTGCGCTGGTTTGAAAATAGAGCCCAGAGTGTATAAACTCTGTACTCACACAACACAGTGGTACGGTTTGATCAGCACATATGCCAATTTTATTTCACTCACAGCACGTTCATAGCATTCTAGCTACTTATTTAGTGGTGGAATTTAGCACATAACGTATAGCTGTAGCAGCTACATTTATAATGCATTAGCACAGCAGTATCACGTCAAGCTTATGCAGAGTAGAGCATGGGAAAACACTCAAGCATGTTTATTAGCTTTCCAGCTTTATTACGTGCAGAATGTGTGTGTGTGTGTGTGTGTGTGTGTGTGTGTGCTTGATGCTATCACTACTCACTGAGCGAGCAAAACAGCATAGCTCGTTCACCATGGAACGCACAAGTTTGCAAGATGGCAGCGCCCTGTGAGAGATGAAAACGTGGTGCGCCTCGCGACACCTAGAATTCACTCTCAGGAGAGAACTATGAGCCTGCGCGGAGCAAGGCAACACAATCTCTCTATCTTGCAGGGCTAGGCGTGGTCCCTGATCCCGAAGGCTAACTGGGCGGGTTCCGGTGGACAGACAAGTAACGTTTAGGTAATGCAGACAAATATGACCCTCAGCGCCGCAACACGGGGTGACCAGTCCTGCATTGCCCGGCCGTGGTACACGGTATTGAATAACTGTGACAAAAAACTCTGAATGCGGTGGCACAAGCCAAAGCAAACAGAGCCACAGCAGAGCACTCAAGGGAGAGGCTGGATAGCTAGCTGCTCCAAGCTATTTTGAATAGCGGCGAGTATACTTCTTCACACAGAGCTCTTACCAAGATGGATCTCAGGATCGTGCCAAGAAAAGGAAGAGGAAGTAGTAGTGCTGCCATGGCTATTTAAGGGGGCTGGCTGTAGCACTACCTGTACATGGGACTAATCAAGAAATCCTACCTCGGAGCGTATCCAATATAGTGAAGCATAACTGAGTGGCATTCAACATGCAAGCTACCCAATGTTAACTAGCCAGCTAGCTAACTAGCAGCAATATCCATGTCATTATTGGATGAAACAAATGTTATAACAAAGTTAATAAGTGTGGTTTATTATTACATTATTACATGGAAACTTAGTATCTTGAAACCCACCATTCCGTCACCACCTGTGAAACCTGAGAACGCAGGTTATCTGGTTGTGCACTCACAAAATCAGCGTTGGGAGGTTCGTACATGTATGGTACAACCCCGATTCTCCCCGCTTGCGCAATTTCGTATTTTTGTTGTGTTTGACGCCATGTGTCTTCTTGAACAAAGGAATGTCAATCAAGCGTCAGAATATTAGGACCAACACCCCGACCGTCCTATTACAGGCCTGATCAGCTAATTCAGCTGTTTTTGAGTAGTGTTTTATCATATTTCGTATATACTTTTTTCATTCAAACTTTGGTGGATGCCTAATAACACACTCAAGTTTGATATCATACATACATTTTAGCGATTTGAGGCTTTGTTCCCTGGGGCTTTAAAGAGCAGCCTACACCATGTAGCCTCAAATGATTGAACTGTACATTTCCCACATTAGCTTACTTAAAGGATGAGCACTGCGGTTACCCAAAACTTGTTACGAGTATTAAATTCTTATTGAAATGACTGGCATATTAGACTCCCGAGAGTTATTAAAACATATTTAGTACAATTTTGAAAGCCAGGACTTTGATTCAAAAATAATAAGTTCAGTAAGTGCCCCTCAATTTTGTAGAGCACAACCAGTTCATTGCCAACTTTTGTTTGGGACAAACATGAAAAACATAAAATTCATATGAAATATTCTTTCCCACAAACATTACCCTCAAAATGACTGTTACTCATAATTTAAAAGAACTGTTGGAACTTGGTAGCAAGAGTGCATTCACCCAAAGATTTTTTGTGTCAGATATGGTACAGTTTCAGATGTAATTATAGTGTTAAATTTCAAATGTCCTTCAAATTTTGATCTGGAAATGAACCCAAATGGAAAAAAAACTATTGAACTGGGCTGAGATTCCTCTGCGCGGTTGCATGTGATTGTGTGCCGGGGGGGGGGTGGGGGGGGTGGGGGGGGGTGGGGGTGGGGGGGGTCATGGCCTGAACTCACCCATTCTGTAAGGCTGTCGGGTCGTATGTTAATGTCATTCCTCCCTGAGAAAACATGAGACAACCGCTTTTGATATCATTGAATTTACAGCACGTCCTATACAATACATAATCTAAGAGAAGATGTTTATTTTGCACAGTGATCCTGAACCCTGGTCCTGAAGAGCAACCGAGTCTGCTGGCTTTCATTGTTACTCAGAACTAAATTTCCCAGTTAAAGCAGTTGATTACAGTTATCTCAACTCAGCTGGTTCCTTGGGTCAGAACTGGTCGCTGTTTTTAAGGTGAAACCAAGAATCTGTAGTCCGGTGGCTGAGAACCAAAGGTGAAACCAAAAATCAGTAGGTCTGAGAACCACTGCTTTAGTATATAATTTGCAGCAATGTGCTTTTTTCAGACCTGGAGGACTCTTTGTTAGGCCATGGTACATGGTACAGAATGATCAGTGACTGATGTGGGATGTGATGTGAAGACTAGGGCTTGCAACTGTATGGCTGCAGGTTTAAATCTTTAGTGAGACACCGTTTTCCCCTTGAACAAGGCATGTCTTCTGAAGTGGTTCAGGAAAAAAAATAAATCTGCATGAATAGAGTGAAATTTAAGACGATGTTGTCTGTGAAACCAGCTTAGAGGACAAACATAATTCAGCTGTTAATTTAGCACTAGCCTGGATTTTATACATTTTTGTCAGTTATGTAGTGGAACAGTTTCTTGTAAAATTAATCTTTTTTTCTTGCTGAAATGCAATTATTTCAACTAATTATTTTTCCTAAAAAGTCTGACAACCAATGTCTTCATATAATCACATGCATTCTTTGTGTTATCAAAAGTACTACATGAAGCAACTCAATTCTAAAACAGCCAGTAGAGCTGTAGAGCAATTCAGATGAAACAACATATTTTTACATCACAAAAGCAATGTGACAAAATACAACAAAACCCAGAGCCTTTATACTCAAATCCGCCTCACCGTCTCCCCATCCCTGGTCCAGGGCCGCCCATTCTGTAAATACTTCCCCTGGTTCTGCCGCTTTTTCTGTCCTCCGTCCGCAAATTTACACAACAAGGGTTCTGTGGGCACTGCCAGGGAGATGGAGGACACGTGAATAACGACAAAGGAACAATCCATTTATTAAAATACACATTTTTGGATTTTAATTTAAATGAAAAAGACGAGTCTGAGGAGTTGCAGAAATGTCCTTCCGTGGCAGAAGTGGCTAATGACTGGTACCTTGGATTTGGAACTGACACAATAGTTGTCTCTGTGGAACTGTGAAAAAGTGCAATGTGTAATGACATACCTGGAACACCAGGGGGAGTTTTGATGTATTTGCCATTAAAATGCTGAATGATGGCTTCACACTTCTCTGTCGACTCCATCCTGAAAGTCAGTTCATTTCAGCTCCATTAATATAGTGGGGAAAATCACAGTGGACAGAGCCCCTCACCACTACTGTCAATTCCTGTATGATTTGGTATATGGCTATGGTGTGGTATTAGGTCCCTGTGTGGTTAGTGGACTGCTGTTACCTGGCGAAGCCAACACCGCGGCTGGTCCCATTGGCGTCGCGGAGGATGCGGGTGGAGATGACCTGGCCAAAGGGCTTCAACATGGCCTCCAGCTCCTGCTCGTCCATGGAGAGCGGCAGGTTAGAGATGTACAGATTGGTTGGGTCCTGTTCTTGTTGCTATGACACAAGAGGGAGGGGTGGGGAAAATAGTTGTGGCTTATTCAAAGGCACATACACAGTCAATGCAAAGGGAAGCTGCTTGTTTGTATTAATAAAATTTCAGTTTGATGCATCTTATGAATATTTAAATGAGACGTGGCCAAGGACAATACTGTGGCAAAGAATGTTCTGCCCTTGGGCATGCCTCTTCATGAATATTAATAAACCACAATATACCATCCAGACCTTCTGTGGTTTGTAAGTAAAGAGGCCAGAAGGAACACAGGAGCTGACCATCTGGCTGTTTTAAGGAATCTGTGGTCTAATTGGGCCTATGCTCAGAACATCCAACCAAAGCTTTCCCTGGGTTTCATTTTAAATGTATATAGGTACGTATATACTGGCTTTTTACATAGGAATTTATATGTTATCCCAATGAGCAAGAAAGCAATGATGTTTAGGGCTCTATTTTCCAGCTGGCGCATGGCGGGTGGCAAGCCAGTGCTTTGGCGAAGTGACATTTTGGCATGTATTTTCACGCTCCTGAGCCCGTTTGATCCGCCGTGCGCCGAAGTGGGCAGAGAGTCGCTGATGGACGTGTGTCAGTCTAGAACGAGCAGCGAAGGTGCAAATTTGGGGCTCTATTTTCTGGCCGGTGGCGAGCCATCACTGACAAAGTTGCAATTTCTTCACGGATGTGCACGCATCTGAGCTTGTTTGGTAATTTGGTAACTCGCCAAGAAAGTGGGAGGGAAGCTGCTGTTGGGTGGTGTGTCCGTAAAGAGGGAGCCGCCCAGTTCAATTTTAGTGCAGCGGAATGCAATTTTGGGGTAAGATTCGACTGCGATTTGGTGTCATGAAAAATAAGTTCCCCCTCAGAAATAAGTTCCCTCTTCAATCTCCATTGTAATTTGTTGTGCACAACGTCACCATTTGTTGTGTACTTAAGGAAAAAATTTTATCGGCAGACATCATGCTTATTCTGCATGCGTTTCAAGTGGCGCACGTTTAGCGTCGTTGTATAATTATTCCAGTAATTACATATAATCATAAGTAGATAGCTAGCTGTTTTAAATTATACCACAGGTAACAAATTAGCACACCCAGTTTGCACGCAAACGTACGTAGGTTAATTAATACATCGGTATCTTACGATCATTAGTTAATGAGCTAGCCTGCTGAGCTTGTTAAACCGAATACCTCACTCGGTACTTAAGTTAACGTTAACTGAAAATATCATAAGTGAAACAGTGTGGTCTTCAGCTGATGTGCAAGCAAGCTAACGTTAGTTGGTTAATAGCCAACTAGTGGGACAACGCTTGCAAGTTTCAAGTTTGAAGAGGGTTAGCTGTGCAGTGTAAGGTAAGTAGCCTACGTACCTCAGATTTATCCACAGTTAATTCTCTTTGTTATGTATGTTATACAGTGGGGACCAAAAGTCTACCAAGACTACCAAGTCCTGACTGGTTTCATTAACGTATTTATAAAGGAATAATGCAATTACACTTCTTATTCAATAACACATTATTGAGAATAGTTACAATGTAATGTGACGTGACGTGTGCGGTAGGAGGAGCCAAACGCAGCAAGGGGATTCTTTAAGCACTAGGCCACTAGGACAGGAAACCCCGTAGTTAAGGGAAGGAGACAAGACAGGGAAACACACACACCAAGGGTACTAACTGGCTCACTGTCACACACCAATGAGTAGAAGCACAAACGCCAGGTTTTTCAGTAAGAAAACCAAACAAGGCGAATGGAAACAAAGCATTAGGCTCCCATACTTCTACGAGCTAATTGACTAAAGAACGAGCCAGAAATAACAAACGCCCTGTCTCGGGAACGAGACGCATAAGAACATGCAAGTAGCGTAATGGCACAAATAAAACACACAGCCAATAAACACTGCAAAATAATACAAAATAGTATACGAGGAGGCGAAAGGAACGGAGATCTAAAGTTCCAAGGCTACTCTCATAGACTCGCAGTCACACGCAAACATGGTACCGAAGGATGAACAGAACTACAGTTCCGAACAAAATCGCCCAGTCTCCATGTACGGAGACAGGTACCGAAGGATGAACGGAACTACAGTTCCAAACAAAATCGCCCAGTCCTCCAATAGGAAGACAGGTACCGAAGGACGAACAGAACAGCTGTTCCGGACATTTACCGGCTCCATGACTAACGCAAGATTAGACGAGAATAAGCGCTCTGCCTCTTGGTAAAGAGGAATGTAACGAGAAGAAGGAACAGATATAACATTCCATGGCTAATTTCACAGGCTCACAGTCACATGCAAAAACTAGGAAGCAGGAACAGACAAGAGCCAGGGGAGAAGAGTCCGGATAACTACATGCACATAGGCACGTACGCCAGGAGGGGAAGAGTCCGGATAACTACATCCACATAGGCAAGTCACGCATTACTCCAGAAAACGTAAAGGGGTAAACGCCCGATCTCCCAGGAGAGAGAAACATTTTACAGGCGAGCCGACGGAGCACCGTCGTCCCATAACTTTACTAGCAAAAATGACCACACAAGCTTAGTGGAAAATACACACCCTAGCCTCTCAATAAAGGGGAATGTAACAAGGCGAATAGAACAGAAAACTAACGTTTCAAGGCTACTTTCAGAGACTCGCAGTCACACACAAACATGTCCACAAAATCGCCCAGTCTCCCTATGGGAAGACATGTACCGAAGGGCGAACAGAACTACAGTTCCGAACAAAATCGCCAAAAACTCCATGTACGGAGACAGGTACCGAAGGGCGAACAGAACTACTGTCTGAACAAAATCGCCCAGTCTCCCTGTGAGGAGACGTACCCGAAGGGCGAACAGAACTACAGTTCCGAACTAAAGTCAGTATGATAAAATGCCCTGTCTCTTAGTAAGAAACTACCATACAAATACACACAAACAAAGACTCCTCTCGCTTTCACGGAAGACAACAGACAGAGAGAGGAGAAAGAGACAGAAAAGGGCAAAAGATCTAGGCAAACAAACAAAGGAAAGACCAGAAAGCGGTGACAGAAATGAGCACACAAAAAAGGAATTCAACCTGAAAGCTCAAAGCACAAAGGCAAGTCCCGCAAAACTCCAATAAAGCACAACGGAGCAAAACGTTCTCCTTAAAACACTAGACCTAATCATACTGGCTAAAACTTCAAAAGGGCAAAAATAAACCGCACACAAAACAGCACAAATAATGTCAGACAATACACCACAGTACAAACAACAAACAAGCAATATCGAAGCCCAGAACGAAGGGAACATGGCTTATATAGCTCACCGGTAAAACACGCACACCTGTGAATGCTGACGAGACTTCTCCGCGAAAAGACTAGACGGAGCCAAAACTCCACTAACGAAGCAGCGCCCACGTGTGGCGACCAAGGAACACGACCGCAAGGGAAAAAAGGTCATAAACCATGACATACAAATTTGAACACATTTCCAAAATGCTTGTGTGAAAATGGGAAGCTAACGTTATGTGACTATCTGGTAGTTTATTAAGTAGTTTGACAATTAATGAAGCTGTTAGATGTATATGTCTGTTTAGTTACTGGGTGGGTGAACCCTTTAGATCTCTCCACCACATCACATTGTTTACAGTGACCGCATCTATAAGTTCCTGTAGGAGGCTTGGGTAACCATGTGGATTTAACATCAGCCGGTAGATGGCTTCATACTAATTTATCTCCGAAATTGGGGGCTCTTCTAAATGTACAGAGAGGGGGGGTCAGGGAATATGTTGGACAAGGCATCATCACATTGGATCAGGCTCCAATTCTTTTTAATTATATTGCGGACAGCGAGGGCCTTAGTGCCTCCTACAGGAACTTATAGATGCGGTCACTGTAAACAATGTGATGTGGTGGAGAGATCTAAAGGGTTCACCCACCCAGTAACTAAACAGACATATACATCTAACAGCTTCATTAATTGTCAAACTACTCATGTTATTTATATACTGTCCTGCTCTAAATGTGATTATTTTTATGTGGGTCGTACGAAACGCCACTTACTTGATCGACTGGCTGATCACAAATATGCAATAAAAACAAACAATATGGATTACGCAATGGCTAAACATCTTAAAAACGCTCACCTAAGTGCCTCAGTTATATTTACAGCTATCGGCATTGACATGGTCCCCCCCACCTCTAGGGGAGGAGATAGACAGAAGAAATTAAGCCAAAAAGAGAGCCGCTGGATCGATAGGCTACAGGCCACCTCACCCCCAGGTCTAAATGACTCCATAGACTTGGTGTCATTTCTATAGGTTAAGTAGGTTACTTTATTACTTTGTTCATTGTTCATTGCTCATTTCCTGATATTTTCTTTATTTTATTTTTATATTATATTTTTTATATTATATTATTTTCTGTTTAACATTAATCTAGTATGTTTGACTTATTGATTTGATCTGACTTGTTTTCTTATGTTGCTACAGTATTTTTTTTTTCCTTTTTGTTTTTTGAGTTGTTGTTTTTATATATATATATATATATATATATATATATATATATATATACATTATGTATTAGTTTGATGCATTATTTTGTAAGTAATATTGTTTATTCATTTGACATAATGATCTATTTAATAGATTGTATCTCTACTGAACCCTTCTGGCTATGTTATATATTGTTCCATTCTTTCAGCACCAGCTGTTACTCATTGCAATTAGACTCTCCCAGAGCTCAGGACTCTTCATATTAGTCAGTGTTTGGTTTTTGTTCTAGATACCCCGATGAAGGCCCAATGTAGGCCGAAACATGTTGGTTTTTTAATATTCTAAATAATGTGAGCCATTCAATAAAGGCTTTTTAATTTTGTAGAGCTGCCTTGGACTACAAACTTCTTCTAATTATCACGGATCCTACCCCGGATTTAGTCCAAAGAGCACCTACAACATAACACAAAACCAAGAACGCCGTAGCCCTCTCTATATCTTTTTTTGATTTACACTCCAGAATGTATTTTAAACCTGCTCCTGTTAGTCTTGCTCTTTCCATTCCATCCATCATGTCCTTTCTTTCTGTGACATATTTCCGGCAGTTAACAAGAACGTGCTCTACTGTTTCTGGTTCACTGTTCACAAAGTCCATTTGGATGTTTCCCTATAATGTTGAGAGTCCCGTTCAAGTTACTATGTCCTATTCTAAGTCTGGTCATCACTACCTCCTCTTTTCTATTTCCTCCTCTGTTTCTCTCCCTTCCCACTCTTTTTTGTATTGCATGTAGATGTCGTCCTCTTATCTCCTGATCCCAGTACTGCTGCCATTCTTTATTGATTTCCCTCCATGCTATACTCTTTCCTTCTGCTTTAGAAAGTTCAATTGCAGTGTCTATGTTTTATTTTCTAACAGCTTGTTTGGCTAATTTGTCCACTTTCTCATTACCCTTAATACCCATGTGTGCAGGAACCCAAATGAATGTGACCACAGTGCCTTGTTTTACCACTCGTGAATGTATTTCCATTATTTCAAATAATAGGTCTTGGCGATTACTGGATGTACCTAGCTTTAGACTGTACAGAGCTGCTGCTGAATCACTACAAGTCAGGGCTCTGTTAGGTTTGGCTTGTTCAACCCACTCTAAAGCCATCCATATGGCATACAACTCAACTGTGTATACACTTAAAAAGTTTGATGTCCGTTTGCATACTTCTGTTCTACTACTAGGAACTGCAACAGCAGAACCAGTGTTGTCTGTTATTGGATCTTTTGATCCGTCTATAAACACCTGTACATACTCTGTGTATTTACTTTCTGTATACCAATAAATACCAATAAAACTCATAGACTAAATCTGCATTTTCCCTCCTTGCCTTAACTTGCAGCAACTCTAAATCTACGATTAGTGGTTCAAGTATCCACACAGGGAGTCTAGGCCTGTCGGGTAGAACTTCATTCCATGCACTCCCAGGTCTCTTGCTGCTCCATCCCCTGTCCAGCCAAAACTTGTTTTAACTGTTCCCTCCCTTTCCCAGCAGGCTTGTAGCACTCTTTTGGTTGGATGATTATCTCCATGCCCTCTCAAATTCATCCAATAATTTACCCTGAGCTGTTTCCTGTGTAAACACAGTGGCATTTCTCCTGCTTCTACTTGAAGGGCACACACAGGTGATGTTCTCACTGCTCCTATGCATAATCTAAGGGCCCGGGCCTGGATCACATCTAACCCCCCAAGCTAAATGGCTGTAAGTCATCAAGGGTCTGACGTATCAAACAAGCCTTAAACCATCACTCTGCTGCCAGATATGCAGTAGATATGGATGGATCACTTGAAGGGTTGTTTCTCCTGACAAATTTTCCTACTGAACTCTATGGAAAAATAAGTCAGGAGAAGAAACCCTTCAAGTTATCCATCCATATCTACTGTATTTCTGGCAGCAGAGTGATGGTTTAAGGCTTGTTTGATACGTCAGACCCTTGATGACTTAGAGCCATTTAGCCAACCATGTGTTCCACACTGTTCCAGTGTAATTTAAAGCTAAATCTAGTCCCACCCCCCAATTCCCATAGAGATCCATTCAAATGCAGAGGTTATAGTATCGCTTCTAAGAGTACCTGGAAATAAGATATCAGGAGTCTTTTGATATCCTTTTATACAGTCATGATGGCATCACCTTTTTACCTGTGGAATACCTGTTTACCACAGAAGTTGTTTGAGAGAATGGCAAGAATGTGCAAAGCCGTTATCAAGGCAAAGGGTGGCTACTTTGAAGAATCTAAAATATAAGACTTTTTTTATTTGTTTAATCCTTTTTTGGTTTTTGCTTAATTGAATTTGTGTTATCTCATAGTTTTGATATCTTTACTATTCCAAAATGTGGAAAACAGCAAAAATAACGGGGAAAAAACCTTCTATGAGTAGGTGTGTCCAAACTTTTGACTGGTACTGTAGTTGCAAGTTATAATTTCCTCTAACTCTCTTTCTTGTGAAGAACATTACCTTAGTCTTTTCAATTGAGAACTTAAAACCCCATTTCTTCCTTAACGAGGGTTTATGGGTAGTGTACCTTTTTAAGATATCTTGATTGGTCCTTGTGAGTGAGGGAAGACGGAAGGAAAACAAACATTCAAGCACAGTTAGTTGAAAGTTAGGTGAGTGCATTTGCGGCTGGTTTTAAGGTATCTCCCTCTAAACTATAAGCTGTACAATGTTCATTGGTGTAAATAAAGAGCCACATGAACGAAACCTGCGTCCTCGCTATTTGCAAGGGACCGTAACGTTGATAAGTTGGGCATTACCCCGAAGCTGTGAGCTAATTATCAGCTCGGTCCTGAAACCGGAAAGTAGCACGCCATTAGCAGTTTCGGTTCCCCAGTGTCTCCAACTACGGCTAGACGGGAAAAGGTGACACGTATTTGTGTGCAAGGTAGGCTGCCAGAGAATGCATAGCATTACATAAGCATTTGAGCTAGCCACCATGAGCGATAATAGGCCAATTTAAGAATTCCAGTTTAGCTTCCGGGTTCCATTTGCAGCAGCTAGGCTACAGCAACAAGATAATCTCTCTGTAATAATGTGCAACATAATGTCCACTTCTTCTCCTCCACTTGTCTCCTACCTGGAAATATGCAAAATTGTCTCTATGTTTCAAGTACAAGTAGTTCCATGTACAGTATACAATATACCTGACATTGCGGTTCACTTTGAGACATGAATTAATATTTAACAATTAATATGAAATCAGCAACATTAGTAGGACACAAAGATCCGTTTCTGGGGCACGGAGGAAAGGAGGTGGTAGTGGAGGAAAGGAGGGTGCATTTTTCGAGTATTGGGACGCACCAGAATAGAAGGTGAGGAGCTGAAGGGGGAATGAGAGGAGGGTCAGAGACTGGACTGGACTGGCAGCTGAGAGATGGGGCGGGGCTGGAGAAAGGAGAGTGGGACATCATGGGGGTCGGGTGAGGAGGGTTAGGGGTGGTGATGGAGGTGGACAGGAGAAGGAAGAGAAGATTCTGTAAGGGGGAGTGTAAGGTTTGGAGAACCAAACGCCACAACCAAGGAATCTGAAAGCGTATTTCGTCCGCCACTAAGCGGACAGCTCCGCAGTAACAGGGGAAATTAAACAAAATAATGGGAATGAAAACCTCCCGGCATAAGCCAACACAAAACAACCCCAAAAGAGGGCAAACTCGGCGATCGCGAGTAGTAAACAACAAAGGAACCTCACGCACTCACACAAGAGGCGTATAACTAGAGGTCAGAGAAAAACAAAAGAAAGAAGCCCGTGTAACAAGGGTGAAAGAAACAGAAACAAAATAGAAAAAGAACCTGTTACCTACAGCTGAACAAAAGGTGAACAAAAGGTAACAGGTAGAGGAATATAAAAGGATAAAGAGAGAAGGAAACAAAAAGACTAAATAAATCTTTACCCTAACTCTTTAACTACCTACGTTTCTGACGAGTAACAACCAGAAATGTAGAGACCGCTATCCTTTACCTTACCGACTCCGATAGTCAAATGCAAAGACAATATGGAAGAGTCGGAAATGCGGAAGTCCTGGGCTATTTATTACCGGCAGGAAATCCAAAACAGGTGAAATGAATAATTACCGGGCGAGATTCAAACAACGAAACGGAGGCGGAAAAATCCGATAGATTGCCCCGATGTCGTCAAACGAAAGAACGACCGCAGAAACAACAACAGGCTGCCAGAAACCATGACAGATAGAGAGGGAAGGAGGGAGGGAGAGGACAGCACTGTCTGGCTGTACTTCAACTGAACTCCATCCCTGGGGAGTCCCCCTTTTCTCTGTCCAAATTTTTTTTTATTACACAGCCATTCAGTGAAGAGGCAAAAAAGCGGGCCCATTGTGCAAGCGCATGTGTGTCAGTGAGAGAGTGTGTGGATGTGTCACAGAGACAGGGAAATGGAATGTGGCTTCAGCTGAAGAAGGGCTCTTTGTCATTGCTGCTGCAAACGGCTATATATAAACTATGGAGCCCATTGTGTTGTCTGTCACGTTTAATATGTGACATTCAACAGGGACAAAGGACACACATCTTCGCTCCTTCATACACTGCGACTGCTGTTGCTTTTACCGTCGATAACATTTCAAATAAATATAGCAAAATTTGGAATTTTCTTAAATAAACACACAAACAGACAATTCCTTAATGGGCTGTTATAATCATGACTTAAAGCTTTGTGACTGTACGTCATTGGTTCTGAAACTCGGTCCTGGGAACCCCCTTGTATGCTGGTTTTCATTCCAACCACAGTTGCAATCCCAGAATTTGAACAAGCTGTTAATTATGTTAGCAATAGCTACGCATACCATGAATAATAAAAGTCCAATACTGACATTGTTCTATATTGCAAAGAATTACAAAAAGATAGGTAAAAAATGTTTTAACTGATCTAATGATGACACGAGGTGAATCAATAGGATCCTAATTTGTGAAATTGTAGACACATGGACACTAAAACTAACCATTTGTTAAATAATGAAGAATTCACAGAAAAAGCAAATGATAACAAGCCAAACCTGCATTGTGTTAATAAGTTTAAGTAAAAATTATGAAGGAACTTATGCGTTCAACAACCTAATTAGGAGCCAATTGATTCACCTCAGTTTTTAAATGAACTCTTCTTTTGTAACTGTTTGCAATATAGCACAATAAGCACAAAGTGAACATGGGACGTTTATTCTTCATGGCATGCATAGCTATGTCTGAAATAAGAGGGTAAATAATCCCTCTAAACATGAAAAGCACCTAAATAAGATAAATTAACAGCTTGTTAAAATTCTGGAATTGCAATTGTGGTTGGAACGAAATCCAGCATACACAGGGGGTCCCCAGGATCGAGTTTGAGAACCACTGCTGTATGTAACTATTTAACCAACACGCTCCTGTATTCGCTCACGGTGTGCCGATATGCACCACTGGCACTGAGATATGAGAGAGAAACAGGGCGTGGCTCTCTGGGGCATGCGATTTCTCAGTTCCACCAGGACAATAGACTGACACATCCTCACTAAGCTCCTGTGGCCTCAGATTTACGACACCCAGTAATTGTTCGAATGAGCCTAGTAGCAATTACAAGCGGGAACTCCAGTTACAGTTCTGTGAAAGAAAAATTGCAGACTCTGCGGCTTTCCAGGACCAGGGCTGTGGAACTCTGCACTACAGAATGCCACTGCGGCTTGGAAAGTGTTATCTTATTCTGGTTTTTAGTATCTGGCGTATGATTTGTTCTCATTTCTGAAACAAGATCCTCCGCAGAATGCAAGAAAAGGTTATAGGGAAATTAAGAACCATGTAAATGGGAAAAGTATACAAAGATCAAGTATAAGATAAGATCCCCATAGGGAAATTTGTCTTGTATTCACTCATTGCAGCATTACAGAAGGCATAACTGCACAGACATATATGACAAATCTCATACACAGTTTACATACATATATAATATTGCCAAAAAAATCCAAAGCATTTGGTACAGTACAGAACAGGAAGTGTAAAAGACTACTTATTACACTGTCCCCTAACCCATTCTACAAAGTTTCATATGGGTTTTGTCCTATCACCTCCTCTTGGTTCTATACAGTATCTTATTGTACCTTTTTACAAATAGTTTTAAGTCAATAGAAAATTGTGTTTGAGGAAAAAATGGTTCCCCGTTTTTTACAATGTGTCGAACTTGACCTGCACAGGCCCATCACAGGGCTGGGAACCTAGCTCTTCTGTATTGTGGAGAGCAAAACAGCAAGGCACTGGGTATCATTTCTGAACTCAATAGTTTTCTGGGAGTTGAAGTCTCAACCTTTTAATGACCCTCTCACAGACAACAAAACACACATAACAGCTCAAATTTGGTTACTGTACACTGACACTTATGCTCTGTGTTTACTGAGCGGCTGAGTGTTGCCAAACCCCGGTCGAGCCAGTCTGCTGAGGTGCTGTCAGGTGTTATGTGAGCACTGGAGGAGGGGCCAAAGAAAAGGCAAATGTCTCTGGGTGTTTTTTTGTTTTTTTTAAACATCTTTGTCCTTTTCTCCCTCCATGATGGAAACAATCCTCCCACACAATCGGCACAAAACCCCCATGTCACTTTTCGGTACATATCATGTCCCTGGCTTGTTTACTATCAGGGAGGGTGTGGCCAGGCTCATGGTTTGCCAGAGATGTTTTCTACTGAGGGAATTTTGCTCTAAGCACATTTCTTGTAAAATAAATTGTAATTTCTATTTGAAAAGGGCAGACAGTAATAAACTGAAAACAAAACTGTCTGGGTGTAGTATGCATCCTTAGCCATATTGCTTATTTGTCTACAGGCAGGTTTACAGTAGCATGATTAGAAACTTAAACTTGGCAAAAAAATATGGTGGTGCATACTGTATTATAATTTATACGAGTAAAATTACCCTTATAATGGCCTTTCAGATATAAACAATGCATTATGGGTAGTTTCTTTAGAAGGCTAAAATAAACTCTCCTCTCCTCCATTCACTCAGAAGGCACAGCAGTTGTTGACTTATTATCCACCTGACCACAAAGCAGACAGAGGAATTCAGATACAGAGAGAGGAGTGAGAGCCCATGTTGCTTCAGATGAGGGCCACTAGCCCCCGCCACCCTAACCCCCATGTCGCCGCGGAGTTGACGGCGAGCCTCCGCCATTGTCGTTGCTGCGGGCGCCAGAGCACGCTCCCCTGGCTCTCTCAGCGGGGAGTACTGAATGGTAGACGGATCGGCTTAATGAGACTACAAGAAGCCCCTTTCACACGCCGACGCCCGTACAAAGGCCGCGACGGCCGGCCAGTCCTGCTCACAGGCCACACTGACAGAGGGGAAGGGAGAGGGAGAGGGAGAGAGAGGGGGGGAGGGCACCCTCTCTGTCCTCAACCATTTACCCTTTAACGTCCGCCTTCCCATTTTTTCCCATTTCCACACCACTATATGTGCACATACAATATATACAGTTGAAGTCGGAAGTTTACACTTAGGTTTAAGTAATTAAAACTCATTTTTAACCACTCCACAGATTTCATGTTAGCAAACTATAGTGTTGGCAAGTCAGTTAGGACATCTACTTTGTGCATGACACAAGTAATCTTTCCAACAATTGTTTGCAGACAGATTATTTCACTTTTAATTCACTATATCACAATTCCAGTGGGTCAGAAGTTTACATACACTAAGTTGACTGTGCCTCTAAATTTTTTATATTTGGTCGCATATCCTTTGCATGCCATGACTTCCTGATGTCTGTGACCCAACAACATAAAAAGACTCTTGACATCTTATTTTCTGGTACTCTTACAAGCGATACTATAACGTCTCTGCATTTGAATGGATCTCTATGGGAATTGGGGGGTGGGACTAGATTTAGCTGTAAATTATGCTGGAACAGTATGGAATACATGATTGGTAAAATGGCTGTAAGTCATCAAGGGTCTGAGGTATCAAACAAGCCTCAAACCATCACTGTGCTGCCAGATATGCAGTAGATATGGATGGATCACTTCAAGGGTTGTTTCTCACTTCGAGGGTATTCTTTAAGCCCTAGGGCCACTAAGGCGGGAAACCCCGCAGATAAGGGAGGAGACAAGACAAGAACACGCGTACCAACGCTACAGACCGGCTCACTGTCACACACTAAAGAGTAGAAGCGCAAACGGCAAGTTTTCAGCAAGAAAACCAAATAAGGCCAATGGAACAAAGCACAAGGTTCCCATACTTCTACGAGCAAAGTGACAGAAGAAAGAGCCAGAAACAACAAACGCCCTGTCTCGGCAACGAGACGCATAAGAACAGGCGAGTAGCATAAAAGGTACACATAAAACACACACAACCAACAAACACTGAAAACGAATAGGAATTAGTATACCAAGAGGCGAAAGGAACGGGGATCTGAAGTTCCAAGGCTACTATCGAGGGCTCACAGTCAAACGCAAACATGTCCATAGCATCGTCCAAGCTCCATATAAGGAGGGACACACCCGGAGAACGAACAGAACTACAGTTCCGAACAAAATCTTCCCGCAGGTGAAAAGGACGAACAGGACAGCAGCACCCGACATCACCGGCTAAAAGACTAACACGAGTTAAATGGAAAATAAATGCCATGCCTCTTGATAAAGAGGAATGTAACGAGGCGAAGGAACAGAGATAACGTTCCATGGCTAGTTTCATAGGCTTGCAGTCAAATGCAGAAAACATAAAGGGGTAAACGCCCGATCTCCCAGGAGAGAGAAACATTTTACAGGCGAGCCGACAGAGCACCGTCGTCCCATTACTTTACTAGCAAAGACTAACAGAAGCTTGGTAGAAAATAAACGCCCTAGCCTCTCAACAGAACAGCTGTAACTAAAGACCAACGCAAACTTAATCGAAAATAACCGGCCTGCCTCTAAGAATAATTAAAACCCTAAAGTCAGTATGATACAAACGCCCTGTCTCTTAGTAAAGGGCAATGGATCTAGGCAAAACGACAAACAAAGGACAGACCAGAAAGCGGAGACTGAAATGAGCACACAAAACAGGAATTCAACCTGATGGCTCAAAGCACAAAGGCAAGTGCCGCAAAACTCCAATAAAAGCACAACGGAGCAAAACGGTCTCCTTAAAACCTAGATCTAATCATACGATTAAAACTTTAAAAGGGCAAAATAAACCGTACACAAAACAGCACAAATAATACCAGAAGATACACAACAGAACAAACAATCACAATTAACAATTAACAATTAATATCGAACCCCAGAACAAAAGGAACATGGGCTTAACCCCTTGGCGCAGATGGCAAATTTCACCTATTTAGGGGTGCTCTGTTTAAGGCTTTATAACTCTAGGTGTGAGCATCACATAAACTTGGTAAATGGCTTAAATGAAAGAAGACAGGTGTACCATTTACAATACAAACTTAGATTTGTTTATTTTCATAATTTAAGTCAAAATAAAGTGCCACAAATGCAAAGAAACTTAGGGCAAAAAAAATATTTAAATTGTTTTTTTTAATTTTGGTGAGAGCTACATAAGTGAAATCGGTAATATATATACATTTCCTGGATCATAAACTCCATGTCCACAAGTTTTGCAAAATCTGAGGATGATATGCAGAACTACTAAAGGTCTATGATGCAAAATATAGCAGTGTATCCTGTTGTCCATTAGTGTCTCCAAATCTATCCAAATGGCTAAATTGTGCACTGCTGCAAATTAAAAAAAAATAATGAAATATTTAACTACAAATCAACAGTTTGGGCTCATAACACTCACTTGTGCATAATTTCCAAGTGAGAATTATATATTTTCAGCAGTATAGGGGGGTAGATATCTATGGGTCCAAAACCCCTATGCAAAACATGTCATAAAATGAATAAAATTAGTTTTGTACATTATAACGCATACACATTTGCTCCCTCTGGTGGCTTAAGATAAAAAACATTGATATCACAGTGTTACATACACCTAAATATGTTGCCTAATCATTCACTCTTGTACCTCAATAAAACATCACTTGTCCCTGTACTCTACAGTATGTATACTTTTGTCCTGGGATTGCATTTTTCTGTATTCTTTTAATCTTTTAAGTTTTCCTATTCATAATAACTCCAAGGAAATTTTTACCTTAATCTACCACATATTAGCGCAACAGTAAATTGGAATGAGCACTTGTCATGCCCTAAGAGACTCGTATACGCCATAGCCTATATTATGTATGATAACATGAACATAAAATAGTTTTCCACCATCTGTAAAATGCTGCCAAATATTCTATCTTCAATGAACATCGGTAGCCTAGTTCAAAAATACATTTAGCTAACGATTGCACTACAGTATGTGAAATGCACTCAAAATGCGAAAATAACAACAGGGCTATCAAACATATTGGAAAGACAGTGCTCGAGTGGAAACACGAACGTACGTATGTAGCCAGTGAGACCAACGGTATTTTAGACGCAAAAATACTTACATATCGCAAAAGGGCAATTCCCCTGCATAATGCGTATTGTATATCGCTTGCGTAATACTAGACAGTTAAAACGAAAACTGCCGTTACGCTGGGCTGTAGTAAATTGCTCAAAGCACCCAAAAAGACTTGGCATATACCGTTGCGAAGGTTATAATGTACTCTATTGGATAAAAAAGCCGACAATTAAACCAGAATGAACTGTAATGCATGAGACAGCCTAACAGAGCATGGGGCTATTACGCGGCGACGTTTCAGATAGTGTAATAGCGGTATAAAGTGTTGTATATTTCTCAAACCGATTGTACCAGACAATAAATGACAACTGAATTTTGAAAGGAACATCTCGATGTATAAAACCAATGGTAGGATTGTATATTTATTTCATATTTAGTAGCATATATTGCTAGTAGAATACATGGTAGAATGAGATAGTACTTTCACAGTTTATTTTGCATTTGAGTGAGCAGGGCTTTTCACGGCTTTTCTGGCATACGATCATGCTATTGTTGGGTTTATCTCGTTGCTATGACGTTATTCTAATTTTATATGATGAATAAATATATGTATGAACTCAAACATAGACGCTATTGTCCACTATGTCACGCATAGGTAGGTATAGACTAGGTGGGGTTTGCTTGATAAATGGACTTGCTACAGGGAAATAGTGGCACTTAGAAACTACGTATTCGGCAGAAATCGTCACGAACCGTCTACCAATAAATTTAAAACACAGAGTTTGTGATTTCCAATAATAGTTTGGCTGCAGTAGCAACGAATGTCTCAGTTGAGCCAAGGTGTTAAATAGCTCACCGGCATTAAATCCCAGCTGTGAACGCTGATTACTTACTCTGTGAAAAGAAGGGGACGGAGCCAAAACTCCACCAACGGAGCAGCGCCCACGTGTGGCGACCGAGGAACACGACTGCAAGGGAAAAAGGATCATAAACCATGACATTCGGTACATGTCTTCCTATAGGGAAGACTGGGCGATGTTGTGGACATGTTTGTGTGTGACTGCGAGTCTGAGAGTAGCCTTGGAACGTTAGATCTCTGTTACTTTCGCCTCCTCGTATACTATCTCTTATTATTTTGCAGGGTTTGTTGGCTGTGTGTTTTATTTGTGCCATTATGCTACTCGCCTGTTCTTATGCGTCTCGTTACCGAGGCAGGGCGTTTATTATTGCTGGCTCTTTAGTTACTTAGCTCGTAGAGGTATGGGACCGCAGATCTCTGCTCTATTCGCCTGTAAAATGTTTCTCTCTCCTGGGAGATCGGGCGTTCACGCTTTTACTGAGTTACTTAGCTCGTAGAAGTATAGGGTAGCAGTTCTTTGTTCCATTAGCCTTGTTTGGTTTTCTTACTGAGAAACCTGGCATTTGCGCTTCTACTCATTGGTGTGTGACAGTGAGCCGGTTAGTAGCTTTGGTACGTGTGTTCCCTGTCTTGTCTCCTTCCCTTAACTGCGGGGTTTCCCGCCTTAGTGGCCTTAGGGCTTAATTAATCCCCTTGCTGCGTTTGGCTCCTCCTACCTCACACGTCATGCCACCATTACACCCACTGGAATTGTGAATAGTGAATTCAAAGTTAAATAATCGGTAAACAATTGTTGAAAAAATTACTTGCCTCATGCACAAAGTAGATGTCCTAACTGACTTGCCAACACTATAGTTTGCTAACATTAAATCTGTGGAGTGGTTAAAAATTAGTTTTAATGACTTCAACCTAAGTGTATGTAAACTTCCGACTTCAACTGTACATAGTATATGGATGTATTTGTGTTCAAAAGTTTCAACTTTTCACTATTCCACTGACAACTAGTAAGTGTGTCTGACATTTGTGTGGTATTTTTATGAAGTCATATAATACATATGAACTTATTGCATAGTTACTCATGGAAAAATAGTGGTTTTTGCTCCTTGGGAAATTTTCCCCAAATTTAGGTCAGTGAGCCTTCTGTAACCTATTTTCCCATAAAGCCTGGCATCTGCAGCGAGACATATCTGCTCAGGCCTGCAAATCTCCCATCAGCTACAGGGCCAACTGGTCCCCCAAAGAGCTGGCAGCCTCCGTGTCAGCTGGCATAGGCCGCACGGAACAACGTCTTCTGACATTCCAGATACACTCACAATGCACACACACATATGCCACACAAGCAGGTGACCTAAAACTAGGACACAGTGTGCTGCGAAAGATACCCTCAACAAGGTGGCTGCTGCTCCAAACAGCAGGGGGGTGATATCACCAGCTCCGGAATCCAGAGTTTGTCTACATTCTGAACAGACTGACCTTACACTACACCATTTTGGCAATGTAAAATTGTAACTTTTCCTTCCCCCCAAACAATTTCTATCCCCCCCATTTTTTTACTTCTGGAAGTACCTGTTGATTTTTGAGAGTGCAGATGAGTGCACACAAATACGCATTGAACCACAACCTCAGGCTATACGGTTTTAATTATTTAGTCTTTTGTATGAAATATAGAATATGTTTGCATAATGTTTTTCAAACATTATAACATAAATGTCCTTACTGATGAATGCCATTGCTATAGAAAATTGATGTTCATTATGCATGTATGCTATACTATGCTATAGTTTGAAAAACAGAACAGTTGAATATGATATAAAATATACTGTTAGGATTGTGATGATGTTGGTTTCCGACAGACATGGTGTCCCCTATGGGTTGTGAAACTGCCTCACCCCATCACTACATACAAGACATAAACCATGCTTTATATCAGGTTTTCTTGAATTCTGCACTGAGTTTGTCTTCTTCTTTGGGGCTGCCGGAAATCTAGTGCAGAAGTTTAGAAATGGTTGGGAAGTACTGCAGCAATTACAAGTAGTTGTTCCACATAAAACGTGATATTACTGTTATTCAAAACATGTTCTGAATAAACAAAAAATGAAAATACACAAAGAGATTTGCGAGCGTTTCCCATTTTCAAAAAGATTTATATTTGTTTTTGAAGGCCAAACTACTTGCCCCATTGGAACATGTTGAAACCCACTGAGAAGCTGTGGTTAAAAGGTAAATTCTGGGATTGCAACTGTGGTTGGAACGAAAACCAGCATACACAGGGACTGGCCTTGGGAATCACTAACGAACTTTAGCCAGTCCAGTCAAACTTGCATATAAAATGGTTTAGGTAGACATTTAAATTATTTAAATAATTGTGATATGATAATGATGAGATATTTTCCTTGTGATGAAATAAAGTAAATAAGGCTTGTCTTTAACCTCATATTATTAACATGAGATTTAAGATGATGGGGGAGAGAGGAGTGAGGCAGGCTGCAGCAGCTCAACTGAGCCCTCTGAGCCTCAGCAGCTCAACTGAGCCTCTGAGCCACAGCAGCTCAACTGAGCCCTCTGAGCCACAGCAGCTCAACTGAGCCCTCTGAGCCACAGCAGCTCAACTGAGACCTCTGAGCCACAGCAGCTCAACTGAGCCTCTGAGCCACAGCAGTTAGGAGTACAGTAGAGATAAGCAGTGAAATGAGTCCATCACAACCAAATATATGATGGGTTTTTTTTTTTGTTTGGTGCTGAAGTATTTAAATGGAACAAAATAATATACTGTATGTGAGTCAGCTACATCAGAAAGGGAAATTTTGCTAGAAATTAGCATTTTAAGGGTAAAGGCTTCTTCTCGGAAGGGCATGTCCTCCAACCCCCCTAGCAGTGCCCCCCCCCCCCCCCCCCCCCCCCAGCCCCTTTCATTGGATTTTAAATTCATATTTGTATTATTATTGTTACTACTGTCATTCATTTTAATCATTCATTTGAGTAAAATATATAGGTCGGTGTGCCCCTCTCCCCTCAAATGGTCTCCGCATGACCCTGCTAACTGTAGCGGTGTTAACTTGGCCAACACATTTGGTGGTCAAATCTCAAGAGGGATATTGAAGAGAGTGGGATCTAACAGTATTAAAATTTTATTAACCAACATGATTTCAAATTTTATTAACCTATTATGATAGTAAACATCGCTTTCCTTTTACCACCATTTAATTAACAGTCAATAATTATCGGTTCTTCAGCGGCATTTGAACCTTGAACCTTGTGGTCAGCAGCCTTATCCACTACAAAGACGTCAATGTCCAAAGGTCAAGACAACAATAAAAAGCAAGTGATTCATGTATGCGTCTTGACGGATAGGTTAAGGGGGAGGGGCCTCTTACCTTGGCCATTTGTGCCTGGACGCCACTGGCCTTCAGGGCGGTCACCGCCTTCTGTGCAGCAGCCGGACTATCGAAATCAACAAAGCCATAACCTGCGAGGGGACACAAGATGTTGGTGAAAATAACAAACTGGGGCACGTATGCTTTATGGGGTCAAGTTCAAAACAGCTGAACAAATACAGAAAAAAAATATAGCTGCAAGCAGCGATTCCCAGGGACCGAGCAGCATAAGCAGCATTTGTCAAACACAGACACTCCAAAATGGTGGACAAGTCAAGACAGGGTTAACCCAAAAAGCAAATATTTGTTTCTAATCAGGGCTTTTGTCATTGTTGATAGTATATAAACCCGATCCCGTAAGGGCTTGCGTATTATCGTAAATTCTTAATTTTCCTAGAAGCCTACTTAATTTTTATGGTGATATTGTGTTATGTGTGAAAACCATAAACCGAACAGAGCTGAAGTGCACATCCTTTTTGTCGCAAACGAATAAAGAAATCTTAGTCGCTAAATCTTAGTCGGCTTTTGTGTGAGATTGAGACTAGTGACCATGTTTGAAAACAAAAGTTTGTTAAAAACATGTCGCCAATGGCATGGTTATGAATAGATTTTTTGCTATACTGCAACAACGCGCTCTTAACAAGATCATATTTTGCGTGAGAACTATTTTCTGACAAATGGATATTTGTACCTATAGTCTACTGCGTAAACGTGACTTGCAGGAAATCTTTCATTGGTAGTGAGTATCGTAGGCTACTGGACCCTGTAGGTGGCCTTTCACATCTTTTAAGTACAAGTGAAACAGTGGACAGTTAATTTTCTTAACCTTTGCAATAAAAAGACATTTGTTAATGTGAAAAGAACATTAAAAGAAGCATAGCATTTGCACAATAGTTTTGTCTAAACTTAATTTAGTTTTTGGTACCAAGCAGGGATCGAACCACTGACCTCACACACGGAAAGCCAAGATTTTAACCACCAGGCCAAAGCACTTTAACTCTATAGGCTTTGGCCCCCTAGTGGTGGGACGCATGCGGTCCAATTTTTTATAGTGTTCATATTTCTCTTAAATTCTAAATTATAACGTTAATAAAACACGGAACTTTCGACGCAAAATTGTTAAAAACAGTCACAGCCTGCGAACACATTCGTTTATATGCTTATCAGCTCTCAGGTTACACTACAGAGCCATAAAGCAGCAGGGTGCTAATAGCCCAACCCACTTTTTTTATTTGTTTACAGCCTTCACCTCGCCGCAATCACAGGCAATAAAATGCGTATCACAAAAGCTCTTGGTACCATTTCAACACGCTGAAAAATCAAGATCCGATTCAGGAACAATTGTATATTATTGAAAAGTTGTATAAATAAACATTAGGTGTTTTTTTCCCGTGCTCACTTCAGTATGCATACAACCGATATACTTCCGGTTTTGTATAAATACATTTTATTTTCTACAAATTCTCTTGATAAACATGTTTAAGCAACCAAATACGATACCTGGTTATGCAGTTATAACCCTTTTCTGAAGAATCCTCAACGTTTTTTCGTAACCCATTTATCCATTATCCAGGAAAGTCTCAATTTCCACAGTGCGTACCCTTCGCTTTTGCGTTTGTACTACGTTACTACCGTTGCGTAAAAGCATTACTAGACTGCTACAGGAATGATCTAACGTAAAACACGTAGATTATCTTCTACGGGGGTTCCTGCCCTTTCAAACGAAGTAAAACATGTCATATTCAAGCGACTGTGAACGGCGCTGTATCCACGCGTAAAGACAGCCCATAGGGCAATCGGCTGTGCGCTCCTGACTGTCGACAGCGTCAGATGACGCCTGTGGCCATTTTGACTGAGTTTATCCTGGAAGGGATGGGCTGGATTGCTGTTACAATTACGTTTTCAGTCTATCCCGATGTATTTAGCAATGTGTAGCTTTTTTTGTGAGCTGAAAAAACGTCACAGACCAGTCTTTCTCTGTACGCAGACACGGGCAGCTGTATGATGCAATTGCGCTGGTGATGTCTTTGCTGCTTCAAAGTTTACGATTATTTTATACATTTATACGCGAACGTGGCAATCAACGGTGGAAAGAAGAGCGCTTATTTCACGGTTGCTCAGGTTTTGGAGGTGAAGAAGTGTCCCAGAGGCGAAGAAGTCTGTGTTCTGGCAGAGCAATGACTCTGGCATGGACCCGTGCCTGGACATGTAAGTGTTTTTAAAAATATATAATACAAATTATTATTATTATTATTATTATTATTGTTATTATTATCATCATAATTATCAACAGTATGGAGCGCTATTATCTAGAGTATTTTTAGTTTGGTGATAAATGGATTCTCGCAGGAGTTCGCTAGTTAGCTTCTATGGCGTCACAGGCTAAGGAGCGCCTGCTCTTTGTTTGTTTTCTAGCGTTCATTCGCAGTTTCTTTGTGCAGCAACCAACACAAGGTCTAGTTGTTGAATTTACGCATGAAACGACATCCATTCTCAGTACTTTATTTCACGGTTCAGTCAAGACATTACAGTATTATAATAATGTAATTTAGTTCGTGCAAGCTGACAAACGAATTCATAAATCCTAGTTAGCTACGATTGCTAATTATGTTGGTAATGCTAATATCAGACGTACTGTGGATGTAAGATTTTTTAATGTATATACGTGTATATAATATATATATATATATGTGTGTGTGTGTGTATATATCTATATATATATATTTTTTTTTTTATAAAATAAAAAAATTTTTCCACTTAATTGTAATACTTTGCCATATGTCTTTTTGAGATAATTTGTGTTCTCATTTTTTAGTGATTCTACTTAGTAATGTACTTGAATCTGTCTTTTTCAGGGAGGACAGTGAAGACACCCCTCCCCCACCTAACACCTCTGTCGTAGGAGGTGGTAACAGACAGGTTTGCCAAATAGTGATGTATAATTCATTACTTTTGCTGTAAAAAGTCAAGTTGAAGGCTTGTTATAGATAAACCTGTATTCTGCTGGCTTATGGGGCTCTGGTAAATCTAACTTTGAAGTACAGTGCCATTTTAAATGTAAAGCAGATTGGTTGGATAACATTAGGGTAAGTAATCCTTTTCGGAGAGGTATTTGGGCACTTTTGGGCACGCTTTGTAAGAGAATACCCTCATACACATAAACACAAAACATGTGTAGGTTAATTTTCTTCACATTCTGTATTAACAAAAAATGTTTTAAAGAAAAATAAAGTTTTCTGATGATTGACATGCCTAGACAGAAAGATATGCACATGTTTTATATTTGGCGACGTTTGGAAACGTTTCGGGACACCCGGGCCCCGTTTTGGTAAAAATACCAATGCATAAGGAAAGCCTGTAGATATCTTTACCAAATTCTAAACCCAAGTGGACAACATATCAGTGCACTAGTGTAAGGAAGTCTGGCTTGCTCCAGTACTTTGAAGTTGAAATATTCAGTGCTAAACTGTAAAAACACAAGGCGTTTTGTACTTTTTTTTGTTTTTTTATGTGTATTATGTATAAACTGTATGTGACCATTTTTACATAAATTTATTCTGATGCAAATTTCTGAATGGTACAAGCCTCTTCTTTCATTGAAACTTTCAACCATGGATGTGCAGTGAATCGTTTTTGAGATATTGGCACTTAATTGACACTAGTAAAAACTAGGCGAAAATTGTATAAAATAGGCCAAAGTAATAGGGTTAAAAGAAATGAGCAGATTGTGTTGGTTTACTGACTTCATAATTAAAACAGTTAACAGTTAATATTGTGAAATTTCTTAGCCTTTGCAATGAAAAGATGTTATTTTATGTGAAAAGGATATTCTTAGCATAACATGCATATTGTTATTGTCGAAAATAAATGTTGTGAAATGGTGCGGCTCGAACTACTGTACTGGACTCTGCCGGCTTACTGATCTTGGTCCTCTGCATAATTCAAACAGTTAACAGTTAATATTGTGAAGTTTCTTAGCTGTTGCAATAAAAATAACTTATTTTATGTTAAATGAACATTCTTTGCACAGATAGTGTACTTTGAGACGAGGCCATTTTAAACAGACCTGTGTCATTGGCGGATTAAAGGGAGTTATCCAATGCGGATAATTGTTCTTTGAGGGTATGGAGGCAGAAAAAAGAAGAAGATGAAGAAAAAATGTGAAAATAACCTTTAAGTTTGGGGTTTTATTGTGTGGATGTGTGGCGTTGTACATTATTTCTGTGTGGTTACATGAGGTCAGAATGTACAGAAGTACATTTTTTTAAGAGCTGAGAGTCTGTGGTCATTGTGGGTATTTCTGTAGGAAACCCGGAAAACTCTCGGTGCCGTAACTTGGCAGATGGCATACCTGCTATCCCAATATTTGTATCTCTATAGCCATCATGTGGTTTGATTGTGTTAAAACTGGAGGGGTGAAGTCTTGATGTTACTCGTAATAGACATACCAAGATTCATTACTTTCTGTCACAGGGTATTGGAATAATTAGCATTTTTGTGATAATCCAGGCCCACTGACAATTAATTGGCTCGTCATTAGGACAGTTTTCGACCTAGGCATTAGAAAAATAATGTATGAAGGCACGTTTTGTGTGCCTTCATACTTGTACCAAGTTTTGTGTAAATCGGTCAAAGTTTCTAGGAGCAGTAGTATTTTAAGTGTTTTAGAAAATATACTAATTAGCAGAAAATCTAATAAGGCTGACTATATGGGTCCTTGAGGCAAATTTGTTCAGCAGGAGGAGAGGGACCTATTCACCAAATTTTGTGACTCAAGGTAAAACGGGGCATCGGCAGTGGGTGTGTTAAATTCAAGATTTTGTCATGTGCACTACAGCGCCACCAGGTGTTCAAACTGCATCATAATTTACAGGATCCAGTTTGGCCATCCCAACAAGCATGGCAAGTTCAGTGATTCTAAGACAAACCCTCACGGGAATTTTAGGTGAAAGGGGAGGGGGAAAAAAACAAACAAAAAAATAAAAAAACAATAGGGTACCAGCAGTTGCGCTGCTCGGTCCCCTCATAAAACTCATCACGTGTCAAGTGTAATAGCTTAGCATCAGTCCTGTTATGTAATCCTGCACCTTCTGGCTTGAGAGAGACGATGCATGCTTGCAATGTATTGTGGGTCAAAAAAGAAAAAAGAAAAATTGCAGCTCTCACCTTTGCATTTGTTGGTGGTCTTGTCCAGGATGGCCTTAGTAGAAACTATCTTCCCATACCTTAAACATACAGAGAGAGCTGTGTCACGTGGGTTGCAGAGACAGGAGCCCGCTGGACACCTGTGAAGCTGTGGGCTCTCTCTGCTTGGCACCTGCTGCGCCACTTTACCGCCGTGGTTTGCACTACCCTCTCCATTTATTTTTATTTAGTTTTGATGCCGAACAAGAGGTTGCCTGGAGATTAAATCAATTTGTTCCAGCCTCTCTTGCCCCCTTCCCTGGCTGCCTGCTCCTCTATGACAGCTCTCACCCCGCCCTGTTTTATAAACAGGTGTGGATTGCCTCACACTATCCTGCATTGTTGTCTTCAATATCTGGAAGGGCTGCTCTGACATTACTTGCACAATGGGGCAGATGAATGCTTGCTATTAGGGCTGCCCCCGACCAAAGATTTGCTTAGTCGACCTGTAGTCGTCGGTTCAAACCCATAGTCGACTAACCGCCGCACATTTATGATATTAATTTAATTATTTAAATATGTATTTTTGAGCATCAGAAAATGGTTTGACTTCCATCTGTTCTATAGTAAGTTTACTATATTACAGAGAAATACAAACCCGTCAGTATGACCATTTAAAATACCAATTATACCTACACGCACAGGCTGCGATTTGTTAGCCTGCGCTGCCTATTAACGCCATCGGTTTGCTTATGGCCCGCGCTGTAGGCTATTAACGGCATAGACAAAGCGGTAAATGAATGTGTCGCAACAACAAGCAATGAGACATTTAACATTGTTATTTTTATTTCCACTCTTTATAACAACACACAACTTAAAAATAGTGAATAACTAAATAAAAAAGCAGCCTTTTGTCCGGTGATATGAAAGGGCAAAAACAATGTAGCTAATTTAACAACTTCACGGTTATCAAAATTCGATGGAAAAAAAAAATCTTATTTTCTTTTTAAAATTCAAATAAATAGGCTAGGCCTATAAATTATATGAACAAACGAATAAATAAAAAACACAGCAAATGGAAACACTTAGCCTAAAAGAAATATCAACAGGCCAAACAAAAGATTAATTATAGCCTAGCCTATTAGTAACGTAGAAGTGTGTTTTAGCCTACTTGTGACCAGCGAACCTCGTCACATTAGGCTTACTCACTGCTGTTTTTCCTCTGATCGCAGTCTTCTCATATTATGCACGAGGAACACAAGTTTGTTGACGTTGCTCGGGAGAAGTGAGCTCCGCGTTTTCCTGACTATGAAGCCGGCCTTTGAGAAGATGCGCTGAATGATAGGCGAATTGTTGCTTGCAGAGTTTACATTTAACTATTTTGGGGTCATCCTTTAGACGCTCTAAATGCTTGCATACTTTTGACATTCTATACAACTGACCTATTCCTTAATTAATAGACACCAATTGGTCATTACAAGGCGCACGTCCGGAATGAATAGTTCCACTCTCGCGTTTTTTCACACTGCGACGATTCGACTAATTAAAATTTTGGTCGACCAAGTTCTTTTGATCAACTAATGGTTTAGTCGACTATTTGGGGGCAGCCCTACTTGCTATTATGAATTTGATTGTATTATGCAGCAGATTATTTATTATCATTATTAAGAAGGTAATGCATGATTTGCTGCTGATTTTCAAAGCCTGTCTCCCTCCTAGCCTGTAACCCGACCTGTCCTGCGCAGTACACTGGTTGGAAACATTCTCATCTCCCATAATTGAGAATGCCTGATCCTTCAAGTCCCAGTACCCCACCTAAACTGTTAACAACCAGACACTTTCCGCTCACAAAACCAAGTCCAGGATCAGCTTAGTTGACCCGTAACCAAAGCCAAGGGGCCAACTGATGTGGGGTCAGGGCAAATAATTTATTCACACCCCATCAGCTGCACGGATGGCTAACCAGCATAACTAATTTTGTTTCCCACCATCCTTTCACTGAATGGGAATAACTGTCTGTTGCACATGCATATCAGTATGTATCTGTGTCCCATATTATAAACAGGATGACTTGACTGCAAGGTGACCTTTAATACAATATTTGTTAATCCTTTCCTTAGGGCCCATAAATCCTACTTAACACTGTTTCAAGCATGACATAACATCTGACACAACCAGTTATAACAGCTTATTACAGCATTATGACCAATGTCATAACACTGTCACAACGTATAATTTTCAATCAGTTATTTTGAACATGCTTTCAAAAATCTGCTGCATACATGTGCCATAAACTGTAACATGCTGCCACAAGTTTTATAACATATTCTTATGTAAATATCAATTCATAAAATGTTATTTTATGAGAACTAGCAAAAAGTTCAATTTAAAAGCTTTTTCAATATTTCAAAAAAAAAATTTTTGTTCACAAAATTAAACAAAAGTGAAAGAATGACTCAGGCAGTGATTTAATTTGGCCTCATTTTACCTCTCCTTTATATGAAAGCATCTGAAATCTCATCTAGGGCTTTGGAAAAAAAATAAATCTTCAAAATGTTCACAAATTAAACATTTTATTTTAGGAAATGCCCTGTCTGAGGTTGTGTAGAAATGCAGGAAATTAGTTTTAAAAGGCTCAAATGAGGACCTCCAGACCCCCCGCTACTTCGTCCCCCCCTTGTGCCCCACCAACATCTCTTCATGCCCCCCAATCAAAGCAGTCTAGAACCGGCCCTGACTCAGGCACTGGATTGCGGATATGAAACCAGCACTGTTGTTTGCATAAGCAAGACTGAAGTCAAAAGCAAATCCCATGTAAGTGTGTGTGTGTGCGTCTATGTGTGTGGAAGCTGCAGCATATGCTCTTGCTACCTTTAATGCTCCCAAGAATATGTAGGGGACATACCTCTATATCCGTATACAAGGCACCACCTATGTAGGTGTAGCAGTATAACCGCAATTAGTAATCAGTCTCATAAAATTACCATTATCTAAAATATTTAACCATAAATTTGGAACTTCAATTAATAATCAAAATGACAAGTATTAGTGGACAAATGTAATTAAATCAAAGATTTAATAGATGATCTGAAGGAATAGACTATTTTGGCTCAGATTCTCACATTTACGCAACATCAAAACAGACACGGGTTTAATATAATTTATTAAACAAATATGTAAAAATACAGAGCAATCAAAACTAATCTGACAGGGGAAGGCTACGCTAACTATGGAAGTGTGTGTGGTGTGTGTGTGCGTGTGTGTGTGTGTGCGCGTGCACGCGTGTGTGCGTGCGTGGGTGTGGGTGGGTGTGTGTGTGTGTGTGTGTGTCTGCGCACGTGTCCTTTGCCTCTGAACAAAGGGGAGAGAACTGCGCATGTAGGCCTGTGCAGCACAGTGGCATCGCCGTAGTTGAATAACCTAGCTTAGCTACAATGAAGTGTCGGTCCTAGCAGTGCAGAAGACGGACGCGAAACTGCAGCTCCTAACTATGAGGGGCCGTTTAGGCCAAAATTCATAATTGGCTCGCACATACACATACAATGCTCTCACATTCACTAGTGAAGCTCTCACGCGCACTAAAAAAGCTTGTACATAACATCTAAATGCTTGCACACACACCCTAAATCTTCTCATATAAACACAAAGAGCTTGCACATACACGTACAATGGCTCTCACATTCACTAGTGAAGCTCTCACGCGCACTAAAAAAGCTTGTACATAACATCTAAATGCTTGCACACACACCCTAAATCTTCTCATATAAACACAAAGAGCTTGCACATACACGTACAATGGCTCTCACATTCACTAGTGAAGCTCTCACGCGCACTGAAAAAGCATGTACATAACACCTAAATGCTTTTACACACACCGTAAATCTTCTCATATACACACAAAGAGCTCACATATTCACAAGTGAAGCTCTCACTGACACATGAAATCTCTTACACGCACTGTGTTCATGCTCTCACACGTTCAAAAAATCCTCTTGCATTAACTACTAGACCACTCACATAAACATACAAAGCATTCGCACATTCACTATTTGTTCTCACATATTCATATAAACAACACACATACACAGAAAATATTCAGAATTGATATGTGTGTGTGTGTGTGTGTGTGTGTGTGTGTGTGTGTGTGTGTGTGTGTGTGTGTGTGTGTGTGTGTGTGTGTTATATGAATGTGTGAGAACTTATAGTGAATGTGTGAATGCTTTGTGTCAACGTGAGAGGGTTTTCAGTAGTATGTGTGAGACATCTCAGTTGAAAACCGGAAGGTATTTCAGTTTAAACGGAAGGTGGCTAAAATATAGCGTTCTGATTGGCTTAGCCAAGCACACCGCTTCACTCCACTACCTGATACTTTTGGCTGGCGCTGCCCGCTGGTGACAGTTTTTTGTACGGCGTAATACATTGAGACAACATAAAAAACTGTGCTAAAATAATTAAAAACACCGTATTTTCCACAGTTTTTCAGCTTATAAAAACAGAGAAAAATACCGCGTTTGCCTTCCAAAAAAGCAACGCTGCTTTTGTGCCACAAAAACAAGCCTTTTGCTTACAATCGAATGAGCGCCGCCAGGTGTTTTGCAGGCTAATTGCTATGGCAAGCCATTTTAGCTTTTATTCGACTTCCGTAGCTAGCTACCTTTTTAGCCCTAACTAGCTTCCCATTTGTCCTACCTAGCCAACCATATGTTCTAGCTAGTTGCGTTGAATCGCCAGCTAGTTCACTAGCTAATGAACAAAGTGCAGCTAGTTAACTAGCTACACTAAAATAACGGCAGCTAGTTTACTAGCTGACACTGTGTTAAGGCCAACTAGTTAACTAGCTACGTTTTAAAAAGACATTTGCGACCTAGCTCGCTAGCTAGGTGGCCGGCTCTTATGGCCAGCTAGTTCACTAGCTGCGGATTGTGGCACGCCGTTTTAACATTTATTCGACTTCTGTAGCTAGCTACCTTATTAGTCCTAGCTAGTTGGCCATATGTCCCAGCTAGCTACCACCATTTGCCAACAAATGGCCAACTAGCTAGGACTAATAAGGTAGCTATCTACGGAAGTCGAATAAAAGCTAAAATGGCTTGCCATAAATTGCAATATAGCTTGCAATTTTGGTTGGGAAGAAAACAAGCATGCACAGGGGTAGGCTATCCCAGGACCGAGTTTTGGAACCACTGCTCTAGGAGAATTATAGCCCACCATATGCAAGCTAAAATACTGCAACCTCCTTTGCAATTGCTCCATTTCAGTGGCGTAGCTTAGATCTATGCATCAGGATATTTTAGCTACTGATAATAGCCTACTCATAGTTCTTAATCTATTGTTATATTGCATTTTAAAACGTTCTGGAAGTGGGTGTTTTGCTCCACTCGTCGGCTCCACTATGTTCATTAACCAGTTTCGCTGACTTCTGGTCTGACCTTGATCATCATTGATTGGGTCAAGCAATTGCAACCTTGTTTGCTATGAAAAACAACTGGCGGAGCTCATTTGATTGTTAGTAAAACGCTCGTTTTTGTGGCACATAAAATAGCCTACGTAACTTTTTTGGAAAGCAAATGCGGTATTATTTTAGTGTTTTGTTTTTTTTTTACATTATCTCAATGTATTACGGCGTCAAATACAGAAAACTGTCACCAGCGGGCAGCGCCAGCCAGAAGTATCAAGTAGGGGAATGAAGCAGTGTGCTTGGCTAAGCCAATCAGAACGCTATATTTTAGCCACCTTCCGTTTCAACTGAAATACCTTCCGTTTTTCAACTGAGATGTCTCACACATACTACTGAAAACCCTCTCACATTCACACAAAGCATTCACACATTCATATAAACAACACACACACACACATCAATTTTGAATATGTTCTGTGTATGTGTGTTGTTTATATGAATTTGTGAGAACAAATAGTGAATGTGCGAATGCTTTATGTTTATGTGAGTGGTCTAGTAGTTAATGCAAGAGGATTTTTTGAACGTGTGAGAGCATGAACATAGTGCGTGTAAGAGATGTCATGTGTCAGTGAGAGCTTCACTTGTGAATATGTGAGCTCTTTGTGTGTATATGAGAAGATTTACGGTGTGTGTGCAAGCATTTAGATGTTATGTACAAGCTTTTTCAATGCGCGTGAGAGCTTCACTAGTGAATGTGAGAGCCATTGTACGTGTATGTGAGCTCTTTGTGTGTATATGAGAAGATTTACGGTGTGTGTGCAAGCATTTAGATGTTATGTACAAGCTTTTTCAGTGCGCGTGAGAGCTTCACTAGTGAATGTGAGAGCCATTGTACGTGTATGTGTGAGCTCTTTGTGTTTATATGAGAAGATTTAGGGTGTGTGTACAAGCATTTAGATGTTATGTACAAGCTTTTTTAGTGCGTGTGAGAGCTTCACTAGTGAATGTGAGAGCCATTGTACGTGTATGTGCGAGCCAATTATGAATTTTGGCCTAAACGGCCCCTCATACCTAACCGATAGCGTTACATGCACTAAATGACTCGTTACTCACTGAATACCGACTATATTAATATTGTTAGTCATGTGGAGAGTTGAATGAAGAATTAGCATGCAGGAAGAGAGAAACCATGTGGGTGGTGTTACTCTATGTAGGTAGCTAGCCAATTCGAACAGGGTAAACACGGCGAACAGAACTCATTAAAATAAACAGTAAACGGACAGATATAACCACACAGATTCACATTAACCTCAGTTAAGACTAAACTAAACTGTAGCTACTGCCTGGGATGCTTAGTCAGTCTTACAGAGATCCTTCCACCCGTGTTGTCGTCTCCGGTGGTCACTGTTGCGCTCCTGGGAACACACGGTCATGGAGTTGTGAATTGTGAAGGTTTTCCAGCAGTCCGAGCCGGTGTCCTTTTTGCGGCGTGGGTGGCGATGACAGCTCGTCTCCTCCAGTCGTCTGGGGGTGTCCCTCTCGCTGTTTGTGAAGTTCGTTTTGCTGCTTTCGCAGCGCTGCACGCATGCTAGTTTCCATGTGGCATGAAGTAAACTTAGTCACCGCAAGGTGAGCTAAGTCAGTGGCCCCTTGGAGAGCCACGTTCTCTGTGTTTTCACAGAAGTCTCCTCAGCAATAGCAGCAATCCTCTGCGTTCTGTGAACCCCAGTATTAGGAGAACTCCACAGAATTGTGGGAGATCCGGAGCTGTGTGAACTCCACAGTGTTGTGGGAGTCTCAGGGAAAAGTGACCAAGTCCGCTGTATGCAAGGGCGAGAAGAAGGGGGCGATGGTCGTCACTCAGTTTTATTAACTTGGTGGGGGGAAGGGAACCTTCACACCGGTTCACTGTGTTATGAGGATTTTAAACGCCACGCGCGCAGATGACGTCATCAGACGCGCCTCCATGTTCTTAAAGTGACAGTCAGTGTTTGTGTAAGGACTGTCAGCTGGCTGTTGGTCCCTACAAATACATACGCTCTCAAGAGTACTCAAAATCATGTGTGTCAGAGATTCCTTGTTCCTTTATAATAATCAAATCTTTTCCACTTCTTTGCATGTAGCTAGCTTGGGTACCCATCTGCTAAATGGCATGAGCTTTTCAGGCTATATGAACAGGCTGCGCATACCTGTGGGTAGTTTAGTGAAACATCAACCTGTGCCAAGGTCCCTGAAGAAAGCCTCCTGTTTATGCACGTGTGTGTATGTGTGTGTGTGTACTGAGTGACACGCATGTACTCACATGCGTGCGCTTACAGACCCATTCAGGACTGCAGCCCATTGAGTGACACCTTGAGCCCTGGGGGGTTTGGCCAGACTGCTCGGAGTTCATTCGGAGTGCAGAGTGAAGAACATAGGACTGTTTGTTCCACATGGGCCTTATCTTAAAAGCTGTACCTATCACACACTCACCCACAAGTTTGCACTTAGCGTGTATCGATACAGCCAGGGCATCGCACCACAGCAATGTTTCCTGCTTCACTACATTTTCATGACAACTGCAACTAAATGTGCACACATGTTACAATTATTGGTTGGGTTTTTTTTTTTGCTTTTGAGTTGAGTATTTCATGAATCTGCACATTAGCCAAGGGCACAACGTTCAACAAACTGCAGCCAACAGCGTGTTATGGCGGTTTTAATGTTGGGATGCAGAATTTCCTCCACACTGTCATTTGGACATTTCATTTAAGAAAACCCTGATATCTTCCCTCAGTGGTAACCCCTTCTTTACCTTAAAAACTATAAGCTTTCTGTGGAGAATTTGGCAGAACATTAATGAAGCACAAACCTGGTCAAACATTAATGAAACTACCAAGGCACTCATCTTTCCTTAACAGTATAAAGAACTGAATAACCGGCCCCAAAATTTAATGGTCAACTTGCAATGGTTAATGGTTTTGGGGCAAGTGGCTTTTTTATGCAGGGGTAAGCTCCCCATTATCCTCCTATGTCCTGTGTATATTTGTCCTGAACCAGGAGAAGCCTGGCTGTCTATTAGCAGACAAAGTAATTTTGACTTGGGAAGAAACAGGTCTCCAAGGTATGCAGAGGTCATGTGTATTCATTTGTTGCCCAGCAACCAATGGGGTGGAGTCAAGTGCAGCCCAACAAGCCTGCAATGTTCACGGAGCACTGAGAGAGGCAGATAAGCAATAGATTTAGAGATGGCGAGAGAGAGAGAGGAGGGAACTGTTGGAAATTTGTCATCAGTGACATTTTCCAAGAGAGACTCTGGGAAGCGACTGGTCGCTGTGAACGAGGGCAAAGCCCAACAGCAGATCCCCCTGACTTGCTAGCAAGAGAAAGGGGCTGTTCACCATTTCCAGGCCAATAAAAATATAAAAGAAAGCTCACTATCACCACATGAACAGAAAAACTACCCTGCTTGGGCCTTGTCCCCTGGTGATTTCCATTGCATATTCATACTTTCTCACAAGTTTACTATTCATATACTCAGCCTCCGTTTCTCCCATTAAAATGATGAATATAACTCACATATAAACTGTTATCATTTGTATTATAGCAATTATTTACATTTTCAAGGCGACAATTTTAAAGCTGCTTGTCATTATTTTCTGCTCAAGTATTCACTTTAAGTGCATTAATTTGAATGTTTGATACCATTGATACCAAGTGCTGTAAACGGACCTAGGCCATGTGTTTATATATTCTGTTGAGCATAATATCATAGACTGAGTCCAATATAATCTTTCATTAGGATATCAGATTATGTTCCGAGTCAATTGACCTGATTCAATGTTTGACGTCTCTGCAAACCTGTCTAATGCATTCCAGTTCATTCTGGTTTCATTGACTCTTTTATCCAATATTGGACATTATAACCTTAGCAACGCTGTTTGCAATGTCTTATTGGATGCTTTGAACAATACATAACAGCCCAGCGTAACAACATTTTTAGTTTTATCATTTTAGTTATACAAGCAGCTATAGAAAATGCATTTTCTGACGGGAGTTTATCTTCCTTGATATGTAAGTAGTACTGCTTGTAATATGCGGTTGGTCTCATTACATATGTGGGTCATTCCGTGTCAAATCAACCAGTTTTCTGAAAAGTTCCTGTATGACCCTCTCAGATTTTGATGAAACTCCATCATAATAATCCATTGTGTGAAAAATGAACACACACAAAAAATTTGCCTCATACAACATGTCGTTTCCGAGATATGGCCTCCTGAAATTTGCTCAAAACCTCCGTCTTTCGCGTCTTTCCGACTTTGGAAGCTTATAACTTGGGGTTGGTAACAGCTATAGAGCTGAAACTTGGTATCCTAACTTACTTTCTTCCAACTTGCAAGGATTTGCACCAGATTACTTGTACCCCCTTCCCTTTTCAAGTTATATGCACCCAAAGTAGCCACTTTGGGTGCATATAACCACTTCATCGTTAGATAGCATTTTGAAAAATACAAATTTTGCACAATTCCGGGGATACAAAACTTGAGGTTAGATGTGGGATTTTCCCATGTCAGGTAAATACAGGGATAATCCATTATGCAATCATGGGATTTCCCTTTACCAGGCAACAATATTTGGTCAATTTCATTCTAGCTCTATCATTCAAGAATTGAGATCTCATCAGTGAGCCTCGTCGATTACAGAATACATCCCAACTATATTTATTTACTAACTGCGAAACATGCGTGTGCTGCTGTTACTGTACCATGCATAGTTTTGTTTCCTAGGCCTACAATGCAATAACACTTATTTAGGAAGCAGTATTCATAAACTCCTCAAAATGGGAGGGACATCTTCCATGTCAGACTGCAGTATTGGTTTGGTGTTAAATGATGCTTGCCACAAAACAACCTTCAGAAGAGAAAGGGGTTTGATGGCTGCAACCGAGTTGTCACAAGAGGACATAAACTATTGGCATGGAGAAGTGGAGTGACATTATCTGGCCAAAGCAGTGTATGCTTTCACCATGATCAAGCGTATGGATCACGGTATGAAAGTCAGCAAAGAGATTGCTGCGATCCATTTCGGTATCACAAGAAGCGTATACAACGTAAGTGTTGGGTACCATTCCAGGACGTAGTTTGTGTCATCAGTGCTCCAGAGCTGCAGGGAACGTGGAGGCTGTCACTACAGACTAACTGTTAACGACTTCAATAACATTCAAGGCAAACTGCCAGCATTTATCAAGTAAACGACAAACTGTACACATCTATATGGCAGAATATGTGGTAATTTAACATTTATAGTGTATGGTTTAAAGTACATGTACTATTCAGTTTGATGTCTGATACATAATTTGGCACTTTGAGGAGTAGTGTAACTCTTAAGACTTATGTGAATTCCCGATATGTTAAAATATGTGTATTTTTCAAAATGCTATCTAACCATGAAGGAGTTGAGTACCAAAGCTGCAATTTGGTTGATGAGTAGATCTAATATATCTGTTTAACTGGTGTAAATTTCAGAAAAAGTTTTAACTGTCCACATGGTGATCCATTGACAAGACGTACGGTTGTGTTTTTGACTTTTTTTCACCCGGTCCCAACTTTGGATGGATGTCATTCCTTTACAAATGAATTGATTAGCCTGTACTTGCGTGTGACCATAGACATACACCTATAGATAATACATCTGTGATATGGGATGTATATGTCCACTCGTATGGGCACAGGGTGACCTCGAAAATCACCAAAAACATGTGCGACTGAACAATGTGGCTACTTTGGGTGCATATAACTTGAAAAGGGAAGGGGGGTACAAGTAATCTGATGTCAAATTCTTGGAAGAAATTTGTCAAATTTGAAAGAAAGTAAGTTAGGATACCAAGTTTCAGCTCTATAGCTGTTACCAATCCCAAGTTATAAGTTTCCAAAGTCAGGAAAAATCACATTTGCGCGTTTTCACGACTCGCGAGCGCAAAAGACGGAGGTTTTGAGCAAATTTCAGGAGGCCATATCTCGGAAACAACATGTCGTATGAGGCAAATTTTTTGTGTGTCTTCATTTTTCATACAATGGATTATTATGATGGAGTTTCATCAAAATCTGAGAGGGTCATGCAGGGACCACTGGTTGATTTGACACGGAATGACCCATGTACGTTTTGCGACTCGAACACTGTCTTGTCCAATATGTTTAATGTTATTATTTTGGCATTTTGAGTGCATTTCACATACTGTAATGTAAGTGTTCATTGGTAGCTCAGTTATGTTTTATGTACCGATTTTCATTGAAGCTAGAATATTTGGCAGCATTTTCTTGATGGTGGAATATTATTTTATTGCAATGTTATCATACATAATATAGGCTATGGCTTATTAGTATCTTCCTGGGCTAGACTTGTCAATTAGGACATGGAAAATACTCATTCCAATTTACTGTGAGCTGATATGTGCTAGATGAATGTAAAATTGTCCTTGCAGTCATTACAAATGGGAACTTTTTTTTTTTAACTACAGAGAAATGTTATCACAAGGCATGAAGCAAAAGAATAAATACTGTAGACTACAGGAAAAATGTATGTTTTATTGAATTAATGATTAGTGAATGAAATATTAACGATTAATATTTAGGTGTGTGTAACAGTGTAATTTCTTAAACCATCAGAAGGGGCAAATGTATGCTTTATAATGGACAAAAAATATTTTATTAATTTTATGACATGTTTTGGATAGGTTTTTGGACCCATATTCAGAGATGGCCAACTTAAGTCATGCGCCAACTCTTTGATAAAGTTAGCTATGCAAAAGAAAATATGACCAATATTATATTCAAATAATATGTACTCATTCTAATATCCATTAAAGCGAAAGATGCTGAACTTTTCATAATAATCTATTGGCGGCACTAAACATAAACGACCTTTTTTTCCGAACAAAGTTGCGCGGAATTATTAAGTGAAAAAATGATTAAGTAAAAACTCTGAATACACGTATCTTACACGACTTGCACACATGCCTCATTTTCATCAAATCTCCACCCCGCGCATGTAATGCCGCTTATATACTGGAGAGATGCTTAAAACAGGGGATAAGTCAAATGTCTGAATCACAAATAGCTTAAGCTACGTGGAATTTCGGGAGTAAATACCATTTGCACATGCTTATCTCAACTCTGAATCTGGCCCATAGATATCTATCCCCATATATTGATGAAAAGATTAAAGTAATTCCCACTTGACAATGTTTAAAGTGAGTTTTATGAGCCATAACAGTTGATTTGTTGTTAGATATATCATTATTTTATTATTTACAGCAGTACACAATTTAGCCAATTGGATAAATTTGGAGACACTAATGGACAACAGTCTATATTTTGCATTATAGATTTTTAGTAGTTCTGCATATCACCTATTCACCTATCACATATTTTGCACACTTGTGGACAAGGAGTCTATGATCCAGGAAATTAATAGTTTTACAAGTTTCACATGTGGCTCTCAGTATTTCATTGAAAACTAAAGAAAAAAACGATATGATTTTTCCTAATTTGTTGGGATTAAATGGTAAACACATAATAGACATAATGCTATATTTGCTATATAAGTCCTGTATCAACTTTGCATACAAAGGTGTTGTGTGGGGTAGCTGTATAACATGTAAGAAAATATACAGCCTTTAATTTTTATCTCTGATTTGTGGTGGGTAATTCTGGGGGCACTTTCCCATACTGTTTTCCCATAAACTTTCACTTACCTCAGGCTCTAAAATGAGATGTTTCATCACAGATCTTTTATATTTAGGGATAAAACACTAGGCAATTGAGAGAGACACAAATGTGACACAGAAAGTGTAAAAGTTTTTCTATTACAATAATTTTGTGTCAGTTTAAACTTCTGGGGTCAATTTGACCCCAAACATAAAAGACGTCATAAAACGTGAACATAACATGCTTAATATCCCAAGTGACTAGGCTACCATGGTGATTATTCATAGTGATGGCCTGGTTAGCTCAATTTCTCATTAGATTTTTCAAGAGAATATGACGTTATGATGTTCAAGTAATGTTAATGTTTGTCCCCAGTGAAAAGTATTGAAAAATATCACTGTTTGAATTTAATAAAAAATTAGTAACTGAGTGACTTCTTCCATGGTTTTATGGGGCGATACTTCTTGAGGTGCAAAATAGCCTCTTTTTTTTGTCGGTCGTCACCGACTGTGTGGAGCAGCGACAGAGGCTGCTCCAGGGTCTTATGTTTATGGGTACAACACAGAAGCTGTTTCACCACACTCTCAGAAGAAAGGGTCTTCTTAAAAGAAAGAGTGACAGAAAGAGAAACGTGCCAGTCCTGCGTGTGAGGAAACGGTCATGGTTAGCCACGCTGTGAACAGCCGGATGGGTTGGAATCATAGACTGTATAAAAATATGGACAAAGCCATTGTGACGTCACCCATTGCCTTTCCACGGCCTCGTAAAAACTGAATTGAAGCTCTGGATGTCTTTTTTGTCGCCTGTTTGTACAAACTGCGCCTGCTCCGTGGAGCCGAAGAGGACTCAACCTGTCCCTCTGATTGGTCCTGAACAAATGTTAATACCCTGTCCAAACAACACAATATTTAAAACAATCAGCACATGCAGAGGCATTAGATGAAGGAAAGGCACCTATTGCAATTACATTTTTTTGTGGGAAACATTTATTGACTGAGTATTTTGACCACATTGCTGCCATTGACTTACATGGTGAAAGATCTATACTGGAGCCAATCGCAGTGGCGCTAGTGAGCAACGGCACAATTGCCGCTCCTAGCCCAACCAGGAAGTGAGCTTCAAAACGAAAGCCCAGTCTTGGCCCCTTGGTTGGAATGCGGAAACTCCCAGACCTTTGACCCAGCGCAGAGAGATTGGTGGTTATGGTGGCTGAGCGGGAGGTGGTGGAGGGGCTTTTTCAACTCTGACCTACTTAATGAGGCCTGGCATTCTTTCCCCAGTTAAATCAAGTCCCCCTTTAGCTGACACTTCCTCTCTTTCTCTGATCCCACTTCTCCTGCCTCCTCCCTCCTATGGCTAGCCATGTTTTAGTTGTAGGCTATTCAATCCAGGTTGGGCAGCTGTATTCTGTGTAACGATACACCTAAGAAATGTGCTTCTTAGCATAATAGGCAGTGTCTAGGAACCATGCAAAATGCTCTTATTGGTGTGGCAACCAGACAACACATTTTTGTGAAGACATTATGAACAGTAATTGAAAACCAACATAAGGATGTCTAGTTGTCATGTTGCTTTCATAATACATACAATGCAGGTGTGCCATTACTTTGTATGTAAAAGTAGGCACTTCTCACCAGGAGGGGAATCCCCACACCCACTCTGTGAGAAGGGTCCACCCTGCAGGACAACGTGATGTCGTTTGACTTTTGGTTTCTGGGGCCCTCTGTTTTCAGAGGACATTATGAACAGCAGGGCTCTACAGTGCTCCCATTTTAGGAGCATTTGCTCATGAAAATGAATGGGTGCTAACTGGAAAATAATTTAGCACATCTACTAATTGGGATGCACACGTGCTCCTTGAAAAAAAGTATTACCGGAGCACCCATAACAGAAATTGAAAATACTGTAAATACTTGTGCTTTGCTATTTTTAATGCCATCAACATCACAGTATAATACAATATCACAACAAACATCAGACGTATTTTTCACTGTGCAGGGTCTTGATGAAGGTACGCACAGTCCCTGGGTTGCTTTATTAAATCCCTTCCTTTCCCAGCTCTGAAAGCGTTTCCCGTTTCTCCAGTAACTCCCCCTCCCTCTCTCATCCTTGTTTCTGTTTCTCTGTCCCCCCTCGTAGCTCCCTCACCCCTCTGTTTATCTTTCCGCTTCCCCGATGGTTCACCGTTTCCTGTCAGGCCAGGCCGTCTCTCGTGAGCCAATGCTTCCAGACAGCTGTAAAAAGAGCAGGTCCCTCTCGCTCCCTCCCTCCCCTCTCCTTTTCGCTTCTCTTCCCCACTTTCTCCCTGCCTTGTTCAGTCAGTCTCTCCCTCCCGCTATCTCTCTCCATTTCTCTTTTCCTTTATTTTGCCCTCTCTGTCTCTCTCTCTTTATCCCTCTCCTGTTATTCCCCCCACCCTTTCTCCATATTGTTCTACTATTCTACTCCTCCACTCTTTAACTTACAAACTCTCTATTGTTCTCCTGTTTTTTGTTAATTTACTCCCTTCTTCTATTCAGATTTTTTCTTGCTCTTGCATTGTCTCTTTCCCTGTCTTTCTGTTCTCCCTCCATCCCCCTTCTCTCTCTCAGTTTCACTATTTCTCCCTGGGCCTCTATTTTCAAACCTTTGGCTTGCTTATCTCATGTGAGATCATCAAAGCACTTTTCAAAGCTGAAGTGAAGTTGAAATTTATGGACAGGAAGCTGTCATTCCTGCATGTTTGACAAAAACAAACACTAAAAACTGCCTGGCACCTTTTCCAAACAGGCGGGCCTCAAAAATTCCAGAATGGTCCAGTTCCTCTCCTGCTCTGACCACTGCCAGCATGGTCAGCCCTGGCAAAAAAAAATCCAGATACATGCCTGTTTGAGTTTTTTGCAGAATCAACGTTCCACCAGACCACTGTACTAGCATGTTGTGTCGGGCCGACCCCTGCACTAGTCAGGGGGCCGAATTTCCCTATTTTCCAGACAGGAGAGCGTACCCAGCTGGCTCTGGCGGGGAAAACAGAGGCCGGGGCTGTCAGGTCAGCCTTTTATCCCACAATGTCAATGTGAAATTACAATCTCAAACTGTCAGATGGCAGGCTCTCCCCGCAAGGGAAAAAAGGTTGAAGTGGGGGGTGGGGGGCTTTGGAGTGGCAGGAATGGAAAAAATGTGATTGAGGAAAAAGAAACAAAAGCAAAGAGAGAAGAAGCAGAAACACAGAGAGAAAGAGAGAAATTCAAGACAGTGCTGTCCTGGTAGGCAGAGGATAAGTCTGACCTAGAAAGTTTCCAGCAGGAATCACATTTGCTTTCTTTTCATTGCATTATCCATGGAAGAGGAGGGGTGGGATAGACTGAGTACCAAGTCTTTAAAAAGTCTGGTTTCGAGGCCTGCCAGCTTGAAAGCACAGCATGTGAGTTTTTCCGCAGCCACCACCTCCGCCAAGCGTGTTGAGTTTGTCGCTGCTGCTTTCACGAGCGCTCTGGTGTTTATCACTGTCACGAGCTGCAGGAAATGAAGCGCTTTATCCTGGGCTTCATTTTGCACTAAACCCTATGTCGTTTTCTGCAAGGTGGTGACTAAGACACGGAAAGTAAGATCCAGAAGATTCTTGATCCCGAGTCTCAACCAAAATTTCTAACCTTGCCACGGGAAGGCAAGCAGAATGAGCTCATGGGAGTCTAGAGATAAAGGGGACTGGGAAAATCAGGCCAGCCCGGGCTTGCACGGGGCCAATCCTGCAAGCTCGGCGACAAGAGTTACAGACAGCAACAAGTGCTTGCGTCAGAATGCATGTTGTGTGGACGTGAAAGGAACAAATGAAAACTCAAGTCTTGTTATGTAAGGACTTTTCTCACTCTCGTTTGTGTTTTTACTTGTTTAGCGTGTTGTCGTAACAGTGTCTCCCTTTGTCCTTTGACTTAGACGGAATGCCACGGCCAGTCGCGGAGCTGTTAAGATGCTTTTTCGGGGGAAATGGCGAGGCTAGGGATCATTTATTTTACAAGCCCCCCAAACCCCACCCCGCCTGAAAAGGCTGCTGCGTTCCTTTCAGCCTCTGGATGGGGAGGGGTTGGAGGTGGGTGTCACGTAAGGACATCCAGAACATGCATCCCCCTATCTGGCCCCTTCTCCAGCTCTCCCCTCCTCCCTTCTTTCACTCTCTATTTCTTTGCTATTCCTTTCTTTTCCCCTCCCTTTTCCATGCTCTTTTTCTCATTCTCCCTCCCAACTTCTTTCTTGGTCCCTTTCTTGCCCCCAGTCTCTTAATACTCCTCTCCCCCTTTCTTCACCGTCTATTTGTCTACTACTTTTTCTGTCATTCCTCCATGCCTCTCATCTGTCGTTCATTCATTTATTAAAATCTGCTGTCACCTTTCCTATCTTGGTCTACACCATTTCCATGGAACACCGAATAAAACTGTTTATAAAAATGTCCATGCTACACCTAACCTGGTAGAATAGGGAACCCTCCCCCCGCCCGCCCACAAACAGGCTTGCCTGTTTGTTAAAAAGAGTTTGTTTATTTTACTAAAACAATTAACGTCGAAATCAGTAAGTTAAGTGAACTCATTTTAACTATGCAGCTACAGTCAACTTATACCTTCAATCAAACTGTTCGGTTTACACTAAGGTAAAAGTGAGTGCATGGTGCAGTAACATGCTTTTTCATGGTACATGTACCCAGCAGCTATAACAAGAGATATGCAGTAACAATGTGTTAAAAAAAAGGAAATGGTTTACATATCCTTTGGCTGAACACGCTGATCCAGGGGGGTATTCCACAAAGCAGGATTACTGAGTTAGCTGAATAACTGCACTGAGCAAAACCCGGAACGGCGCTTTTTTATTAATTTGTGTGATAGATCCCTCATTACATTTTGTTACTATCCATTTCACCTTTAGTTAAACTGGGCCAACCAATGGAGGATGGGCTCCCCCTCTCAAGCCAGGTTCCTCCCGAGATTTCTCCCCATCTGGGAGTTTTTTTCTCGCCACTGTTTGAGTGTTTTTCTGTACAGCATCTTTGAGACAGTTCTCTGTAAAAAGCGCTATACAAATAAAAATTAATTGAATTTAATTGAATTTTTACTTCAGTCCATGTTCCAGATTTGTGAGGGTTCTGGGTTTTACTCAATGAAGCTATCCAGCTAACTCAGTAATCCTACTTTGTGGAATACCCCCCAGGGCTCGTAAGGTCTATTCCAGGGAGATCTGTGATTTTTTTGCTTTTTTTTGTGATGTGCGACAGGACGAGAGCTGAATTGTTGTGACTGAGTTGTATCTCAGAAGTATTTGCAAAAGAAAACGGGCAGCAGATTGTACTCCGATGGATGGGACAGTGCTGGTGCTATGTACAATCTTCAGTAGTGTGCATGGGCAATATCTGGAAGAGAAAGTTGTCTATTGTTTGCCCCAGTCTGGGAAATAACAAGGCATGCAGACTACACCTATATTACAAGGGGTGTCGTAATCTCATAATGAGAACCTTGAATGGTAGTGATAAACATAGAAATTATATGTATGAAAAACTCATCCGTGACTCTCAAGGGCAGGTCCGAGCTCCACTTATGTCATTAGCCGGCTATGACCGGGAGTTCACAACAGGTGGTTACTGCTGCATGAACTCTTTCCAGTGACCCACCAGGTGCCCACAGGCTACCAGTTGTCAGTGAGTCTCGTGGGGAGTGCATGGGAGGAGTGCCCATAGTTCAGCTGCACTGATTCTTGCCTAGGTACAGGTGCCATGGCGGTGACTCAAGAGACACAACTGCTTATTTGTAATTGTTTGTAATTGGAGGCGCATGCTAAACATCTTTAAATAACTACATAATAATAAATAATTTTGGAAATGCTACCATAGATTTGTTGAAGGTTGTCAAACTCTGTGGAATGCTCCCATCTACAAAGAATATTGTATGAGGTTGCTGAAGTACACCAAAAAGCAGTGGTGTACCATCAGCTGTAAAATAGGCCTTCTGTAATCTTACCTTTATACGGATATAACTCCCAACCTGTTTCCATTTATAGTTCTTAATGATCAATCAAGCAATTAATTAACTGAATAGCAAATATCAATGAATGTATCAAGTTTTTCTGTGCTAGCATTTTTACTTTGTATTATAAAATGTGTAGCACTTAAATATGTGTAGTGATGGCTGGTGTGCTGGAAAAAGCGGGTGTATGTTTCAGTTTATTTAGCCTGTGTAGCCAATCAAACAATTAATTCACTGAATAACCAAGACCAATATGTAGCCTATAATGATTAAAAATGATAATGACAAAGAGATAACTACAACTTAAGATTGTTTAACAAGGGGTGGCAATAATCTGCATGTGTTAAAGAATGTAGGCTAATTAACATTAAGATGGCGCTCAAATTAGTCAAAGCGATTTAAAGATTAGAAAGCATAAATTTAAAGAGGACAACCTCAACCGTTGCGCGCATCGCATAATTCAGGCTAGAAAAATTGATTCACGAAAATCTACGAAACATTGAACATTTAAACATTGAGCAAGTCAGAATCTTTGCATGATAACCCGTCATCATAAATGTGGATATAGAAAAATGCTATGATGCACAGAACAATAATGCTATTTCAAAATAAATTGCTAGTCTAATCATTTACTTATTGGTCTTGGTTATTGAGTGAATCATATGTTTGATTGACAATCAGGCAAAGTAAACGGACACAGATTGAGAGTGATCATCCGTTTAATGGTAAGATTGCAGAGGGCCTAGTTCCACTTCCCACGGTTCACTACTCCCACAAAGGCTTAAGAGTTGAATCTATGTATGTGTGTAAGATGATAACACAGGGACCACCAAGGTGTGGCTGTGCTGGTGACAGACTGTAGTGGCAGCGTTGTGGGTTTGAGTGTACAGTGTCACCAAGTTCCATTAAAACGGGGGGCAAGTCCATTACTGGAGGGCCAGTGTGTATGCAGGTTGTTGTTGCCACCAAGTACTGTGGCCCAATTAGTGTATTAGCTGAATACACTATCACACAGCAATATGCCAATTATTTAACAGTGGATTAGACTACAGTAATAGAAGTCTTCATCTGTCATTCATAAACAATTATCTGCTTTTTTACACCCTTGTATTAAAGGGGCTAATGTAATGTTCAAAATATTCTTCTCATTACTGACACCGGTGACCATAAGTGAACTGTAGCCAGTTCTGTGACTGCAGCAGCAGAGAGAGGGAAGGCACTCAGAAGCATGCTTAGTAGAGGTTTCATTCTTTGCCCGAACCCGAGACCGGCCCGGCCTGGCCCGTGGATCTGGGCCAGGTCGGGTAGGAATTTCCCCTCTATTTCGGGCCGGTCTCGTGGTCAGAGATATAACGTCTTTTTAATTTTTTTATAATTGGGGTGGGAAGTAAGCTATTTGGTGTGATAATCAGAATGTTATATGTATTATAACATTGTAACCTTAAACCTTATGTATCAATCACTGTGACCGATACATAAGGTTACAACAAAGTTACAATCTTATAGGCTACATTGCAACATGCGCACAACGTGTGTCTCCTCCCCTCCCAGCTCCCACCCCCACTTCAGTTAACTTGTTTCGCACACGTTCACGAGCTGGCTTGATTTATTCGTTTTGATTACAATTTAATTTATTTTATATTATAGCCTAAGTGCAAATGAATGTGTATAGCCTTATTCGTTTTAGCCTTTTTTGTTTATAGCAACCTGAGCGTTTGCACTATTTAATTTATTCGTTTTGATTACAATTTATTTTATATTATAAGGCCATGCCCTTGTGCCTTGTTCAATTATATTAGGCTAAGGCTATCCAAAGTTAATTCTTCTTCATTTTGTATGTTTTTACTTAGATCATTGTTCGTTTTTTTATTGTATTGCAGTGTAATCCTTGTTTTTTGGGATCCTAACGCCCGAAACACACCGACAGCGTCTCGCGGAATCACGCGCGCCAGAAGCGATTGCTTCAGAGAACATACCGGAGGCACGTGCCACTCGCGTCCATGCTTCTCAGATACGGATATATACAGTCATTTTTTCTGAACAAAATGGGCTACTTGCATAATATCGTCATTTTTCAGGTGCTAAAAAACAAAAACAAAAAACAAGAAGCAAGAGCACACTTGTCAAACCCGCCATGGAATGTTTTAAATCACTGACATAAAAAGAACATGTTATTAATGTACTAGTTTACACAGATGTAGTTTACACAAAAAAGTTTTGCGAAACTTCAGAAGCATTTTTCTCTAAACCACTGGTGATAGTTTGGGTGTAATAGGGCGTCTAATTTTTAGAGAAATTAAATCATGGGTTCCAAAATTGATTTTGATAACAATATAGCAGCAATTAACACATAGCCACACCTAATGATGATGGTTGTACGGGCAAAACTAGATTTTGATAACAATACCTGCACCATGAACACCTATTTTAACCACATAATGATGATTGCTGCTCAAATAGGATAGGTGGGCCTATGCAAAACTAGCCCTGAGAACTCTTTCACCTTTCAACTATCGTAACAACACCGGGATCCGTTTATGCATAGTCATGCAAAGAAACGTCCTTGTTTTAATTAAAGTATCGCATACCAATTTTGGAAATGAATTATTTTTGTACAGGTTTTTAGTGAAGTAAACATTATCACAATAAAAAACAATACTTCCCATCTGCTCCAACAGCCGAGGAAATTTAATTCCAAGCTCTTTATTTTCTTATATTGTCCCTGTAGAAATAATCCTGTGCATCATGCAGCTCCATGTATTTCTCCACTTAATAGATCAATCTACAATCGTCCATCTTCTTTCTTTGCTTTCTTTACAGTATATGACCGCATCAAGTCTCGTGCACAGCAAAATGCCAGTGTAAATCTAACACTGCTGGTGTACATTTAACACCATGGTGTGTTTATATGAGACCACGGTCTCATATAAACACCCTAGGGTGCTAAATATACACCACCATTTTTTGCTGTGTGTCACGTGCAGTTGTTTAGGCTACGTTTTTTTTCAGCAAGTTTGACACTTGATTGTAAATACATGATAAGCCTATATATCCTATTCTTATTTATTTGGTAGTAACAGATGCAATGCTTTTCCATGATCACTGAAGTGATAATGTTTAATGTCGTTTTAATAACCTTTGTTCATATCCCATCTCAATTTAAAATGAATATCAGTGAAGTGAGTAGGGTATTAATTAACAATAACAACAACAACTATACAGTAAAAAGATTATAAATTGTTGATCGATTATACACTGCCTGGCCAAAAAAAAAGTTGCCGTTGCACCCGTCATGCATAGTGCCCACTGTACAAACCTCTGGAGGTAGTGTTAAGATCTGGGGTTGCTTCAATTGGTCAGGTCTAGGCTCAGCAACATTATGCAGCAATAAAATGAAGTCAGCTGAGTACCTGAATGTACTGAATGACCAGGTTATCCCATCAATGGGCATATTCCAGGAAGACAATGCCAAGATTCATCAGGCTCAAATTGTGAAAGAGCGGTTCAGGGAGCATGAGGAATCATTTTCACACATTAATTGGCCACCAGAGTCCTGACCTTAACCCCATTGAAAGTCTTTGGGATGTGCTGGAGAAACCGTTACGGAGTGGTTCGACTTTCCCGTCGTCAATACAAGATCTCGGCCAAAAATGAATGCAACTCTGGACGGAAATAAATGTTGTGACGTTGCATAAGGTTGTCGAAACAATGCCACGACGAATGCGCGCCATAATCAAGGCTATATCCAACAAAATATTAGCGTGTGACTTTTTTTTTGGCCAGGCAGTGTATATTAATACTGATTTAATGACATTGTCATTAGCAAACTCTTGGATAGTTTATTTGTTTGGCCTAATAACTGGCCTAAAAATGTGAATATTCTCAATGTTGCATTTTTATTAAGATAATTTAGTACATGACACTGGGGAAGAGTTAGGTCTACTTGTTGTAGGCTACATTACATTACATTACATTACAATCACTTGGCAGACGCTTTTATCCAAAGCGACGTACAGTAAGTGCATATTGAAGGTCATTGACCCGACTACAAAGCAAATCCGATAAAGCACAGCTCTCTCACAGCGTAGGAGCTATCCCTAGTAATAAACATGAGAAGTACACACAGTCTGCTATGCATTCTGAACTATAGAATAACCAAAAAAACACAAGTTAAATAGAAAACAGGAAGCGAATACTATATAATGGCCCTATAGGTATAATTTTAGTCGAGGTGGAGTCTGAAAAAGTGCGTTTTCAGACCACGCCGGCTACTGTATGGATAGATAAAATAATACAAAGCATCGTCATTTTTTTTTTGGTGTGTGATACATTTTTTTTGCATTTTATTTCAGGTAGCTGGACAAGTATACAGGAAGAGAAAATAATAATAATGAAAATAAATAGGTGCATATATAGGCTATATACACCCACATACAAATTCAAACATAACAACACACAGTGTAGGTCCGAATTCAATCCCGTAAATTGAATTCTCCGCTTCTGGCATGCTCGGCGCGCCTAGAAAAATAGGCCCAACGCCGAAAGTATCGCAAGCGAAGCGCACGCGGAAATGGCGCTTCGCAGCACGCTCAGCTGGTGTGTTCTTGCTGGTAGGTTGCAATGGACGCCGAAGTGAAGTGGTCGGGTTTCTGCATGCGCTTCGCTTGTGGTATGTTTCCAGCCTAATAAACATGCAGTTTCGCTTCCGTGTTGTGCTATTCATTAAGATCCCGTGTGTAATTCTGAACAGATTTCTGTCATTCAAATTTCTCTGTAATCCGCAAAGTCTGATTGTTAATTCCTTGTGTCAATTATTTTTTTATCACCAGTCAATGAAAGGTTACGATTTGAAATGTGTTGGGTTTTCGCTGCCTACAGCACCACACTCGCTTTGCGAGTCCTTCGCGAGAGGAAGTAGGCTATTCAGTAAGATTCCGCACGTAATTCTGAACAGATTTTTGTCATTCAAACAACTCAGAATTAGTTTACTTATAGACAGCCAACTTACTAAGAAAATGTCGGTTTTAAACCGGGCTCGGCCCATGAATGCAGCCAATGGGACTCAGACAGAACGTGCACAGGCTTGGGTAGGGTCGGGCTTATTTTTTTTGGGCCCGATCTAAGCTCTAGTGCTTAGATGTCACATCCTTCATTCACAAAAAGATTTTCCAGGCAAACCTGACTCAAATTCTGTAAGGGGAGCGGTTGAGTCGGAGGACCAAGCGCGACCGTCAGGGATTCTAAAAGTATAGGTACTAACACCTACACCACTAAAGCAGACAGATCTGCACTGGAAAAGGGTAAAATAAACAGTGGGAAAAAACCTCCTGGCGTAAGCCAAAAATAAAGCAACCCCAAATGAGGGCGAACTCGAGAATAGCGAGTAATCAATAACAAAAGAATCTCACGCTCTTTAACGAGTAACCAAAATAAAAAAAGGGCCTCACGCTCCTTAACGAGGAGCGAATACAGGAGGTCAGAGAAAACAAACTAAAGAAACACCCTGTATAAACAGGCGAGAGAAGGAACAGAGAAACTAGAACCTGTTACCTACAGCTCTAGGTGAGAACGAGCTGAACAAAAAGGTAACAGGTAGGAGAGTATAACGGATGAAGAAAGGAAAGAATAAAACAAAATAAAGCTTTCTTCTAACTCTAACCGGACTTGCTGCGTTTCCTATTCGTGCAAACCAGAAATGCAGCGAGCGAATCCTATACCTTTACTGACCTCCTTGTCAATATCGCAAAGACAATATGGAAGCGTCGGAAATGCGGAAGTCCTGGGCTATTTATAACCGACAGGAAATCCAAAACAGGTGAAAGAGATAATTGCCGGGCGAGATTCAAACAACGAAACGGAGGCGGAAAAAATCCGATAGAGCATCCCAATGACGCCAAAAGAAAAACCGAAAGCAGAAACAACAGAGGCTGCAAGAAACCATGACAAATTCTTTACATAAAAATCAACCAATGTAGGCTCTTATACGCAACGGAGAAAGTCTGGGAAGATATCAGTTATGTTGCAATCTGTTCATACATTGGCAATTGAAAGCGATTTATGCATTTTAAAAAAAATATATATAGCCACTTTAAAGTAACAATAAGCAGGCACAGAGAGAATGACTAATATACTCACGGCTGGCAGAGCTTGACCAGGTCCTGGTCTGTGGTACCTGGATGAAGACCACGGATGTACAGGTTCGTTTTACTTAGCTGTTCACCTCCCCCACTGCTGCCGTTACTGCTACTGTTGGTGTTGGGACTAGGGGGCGCCATCTGCTGGCTGGAGGACACATAAGCCTGCTGTAGAAATAAGGAAAGGAGTTACTAAATAGGTAAAAAAGAGAGACAAAATAACTTTGTCTTAGAACTGAGGTAAAAACAAACCATTTAAATACACATTTGTACGTAATTAGGAACAGTTCTATGGTAAGCGCATAGTTAATTTGTGTTTTAGGTCACCTGTCTGGTCATGGGTAGAAGATCTGTGATCCATGTGTCAGGCACAAAGGGATATCTGACCATCTGACCAATTACAATGTACATGATTATGCAGTGGGGTGCAAAAATTTGGGCACCCCTGGTCAAAATGCCTTTTACAATGAATATCTAAATCAGTGATCCCCAACCCTGTTCCATGAGATCTACCGTCCTGTAGGTTTTCATTTCAACCCTAATTTGTCACACACCTGATTCTACTAATTAGCAGCTCAATGAGATCTCTACCTGTTGAATGAGGTGTGCTTTGTTAGGGTTGGAGTAAAAACCTACAGGACAGTAGATCTCCAGGAACAGGGTTGGGGACCACTGATCTAAGTGAACAGAAGCTAACCTGACCTCTGAATGGATAAACAAGTTAAACATGACACATTTCTTAAAAATTTAAAGCAAGATTACTTTTCATTAAAAAATTTTACATTTTCAAAATAAAAATTAAAAAAATGAAAATGGCCCTGTGCAAATGTTTGAGAACCCTATTGGATTATTCTCTGTTATTTTTCAAAAAGATTATTACTAAGGCCCAGGCCCAGGTCATTTACTCGTTAGGGCCGGTGTGTATGCCGGTTTTTGTTTCCACCAATTACCCTGGCTAAATTAGCAAAGTGGCTGAATACACCAACACTGGTTCACTTGTACATTATATCACGGTAAAATGTTTCATATAGGGACACAAAAACAATATTCAGCTGTCATTCATGCGCCTATTAAAAAATGTAGCTAAAATGTCAGATAGCTTAATGTTAGAGCTAATTAAATAATTAAGGCCAGAAGTTGGAATGAAAACTAGAAACAGATACGGCCCTTGTTGCCCCCCTCTGCGTTAGGGCTTCAATAGGTCAGGTGAATATAACTATTTATTCTGAAGTAACTCCATGCCTTCTAAACCATCCGACTGTGGTGGCTGTGGTTCCTAATAATTTAGGAAAGTTTGGATAGCATTGCTTTGGAATATAGCTAATTTATTTAGTGTGAGCTATGATAGGCAATATTGTTACTTGTAACTTGGTCACATTTTGATATCAATATTTTTAAAGGCAGGCCTAGTTTTTGCAAGTTGGAATTAAGGACTTATAGACAGACTTATAGGCTATGCGTGAGTAACTTGGCTTTTTTTTTTTTTTACATCTGAGACGTTTTTGATCAGATATCACTTATTTTTGGAAGCTAACTAATGATGAATAATGCATGATGATAATGACATCGAGAGAGACATGCATACAGAATACATGCATTCCAAATAAATGCATGCAGACATTTGCGTAACTATAACGCCCTGTACTGATGAGAATGAGAACATTTCTCCTAATACTGATAGCCCACAATTACATTAAAAGAGTTTGCAGATGAGCTGTATTTAATGTCTAATGAAATACAATGAACAGCACCACCTGAACTTTGGATCATGAAGAAGCATGTAAATTAATTAACTAAGTCTATATGGAGACATGCATGCACAATAGACTAGACGCAAACACATTGTAGCTGAAAGAAATACATACAGCCTAAATAGTTTGCATAAGTAAAATATGGAAATACAGTTGTAAAATAGGCGTATTAGTATTCTATAGAAATACATTTAACGTTATGCTATTCAACACTGGCTTGTCGGATGCGTAACTCCAAGCTTACATGTCTGGGCTAAGAGCTGCCGACTTCATAAGCACAGCATAATTCCTTCGCAGTTTTTTTCCGGTAGTGTAGCCTAACGATGCCTGTGGGAAATCTTTTGGTACCGGACCATGTAGCTAGGTTTAGTTTAGTTTTCTGTAGTGCAATGGATGTATAAGGCATGTTGATTCGCTTCGTAGCCTAGCTTGTACCTGCTTCCTGATTAGCAGCTGACTGACGTTTCTCTGGCAAAACTAACGTTGGCTAACAAGTTTAGTTGGACAACGCATATTTCCCAGGAATCTACTAAGAAAGTAGCCTACCAGAGATTATTCTTCTGATTATTATTATAATTAAAAGTGTTTGCAGTAAGCTACATTGCAGAGTTGCATAGTAGACTAGAGCCATGTTCCCAGGCTATTGTAATTTTTTAAAGTGACTAACCATGGAACAGATATGTTTGGGGAATTGGAGGTTTATAAATCCGATCTCTTAAGGAATTGCAGTTTTATAGTAGGCTATCATCAATTCTTAATGTATTATCATAAATTCTCAATTTTGCGAGTAGTTAATTTTATGGTGACATTGTGTTATATGTGAATAGGATAAACTGAACAGAGCTGAAGTGAAGAAATGAATGAAGACATAATAAAGAAATGTTGGCCGAGGCAAGCGTGGAAGGTTCGGTTTGCACAGTGAGTCAGATATGACCGCAAGAGCGCAGCAGGCTCCACACAGACGGTATTTGTGTTTTTTTTTGTTGGTATTTGTGTGAGATTAAAACATGTAGCCAATGGCACAGTTATTTATAGATTTTTTTTTTTTACATTAATGCAACAACGCAATGTTAACCAGATGATAATCTGCATCAAAACCTTTTTCTTTGCTTGACAAATTGCCATGGGATACCTGTTATCATAAAGTTAGCTATTGCATAACTGCCATGGTGTCCAGTGACTGAATTGTTTAACTAACAGGCTACAAGTGAACAGTTAATATTGTAAACATAATTCTATGAGAAAAGCAGAACATGTGCACACTGTTTTAGTCCAAAATGAAATTTTTAGTACCAAGCAGAGATCGAAACCAGCATGGTAAGCATTGACGCTTACCACTATTCCAAAGCCTGTTCGTACAGTCACGTGATATAGGCTGTAGGCCATTTGTTAATGGCATTTGTTTCCATACTGCGTAGTTACCTGAAGTGGTGTCGTCTGACTTTCACCATTTCGCTGTAGTACAAGTGAAACTTTGAACAGTTAGGCTAATATTGGAAACGTCTTTAGCCTTTGCAATAAAAATATGTTTGGTAATGTGAAAATAAGTGTAATAAATGAAAAGTATAACATTGTTTTCATCAAAAATAAACTTGCACCCTGTTGGGCTCGAACCCCAAATCCTCTGTGTGAGAGACAGCAACTCTAACCACTAGGCCACAATAGCTTCATGGAAAACACCATGCCATGTAGCAATTTTGTCTGTGATTCTGCAATTTTTTCAACATTAGTTTGAAGCGTTTCTATTGGTCGACAAGCTTGGGAGGACAGGTATGCGATGTTGTTATCCAATGGGGAGGATTATTCTTTGAGGGTACGGCAGGAAAAATGGGAAGAAGAAGAAGAAGAAGAAGAAGAAGAAGAAGAAGAAGAAGAAGAAGAAGAAGAAGAAGAAGAAGAAGAAGAAGAAGAAGAAGAAGAAGAAGAAGAAGAAGAAGAAGAAGAAGAAGAAGAAGAAGAAGAAGAAGAAGAAGAAGAAGAAGAAGAAGAAGAAGAAGAAGAAGAAGAAGAAGAAGAAGAAGAAAAACAGTGAAATAACCCAAGTTTGGGGTTTTATTGTGTGGATGTGTGAAACTGTATCTGAATGCTGTGTGGTTACATGAGGTCAGAACATACAGAAGTTAATGTTTTTAAGGGCTGAGAGTCTGTGGTCATTGTGGTTACTTCTGTAGGAAACCCTGAAAAGTGCCAAACTCTCGGTGCTGTATAGGTATGGGGCATGCTCCGCCAAGCCGTAACTTGTTAGTCTGACTGGTTGGTAATAAATTACGTTTTATGATGAGAATGGGGCTGTGTTGGACATTTTTGGCACTGGAAACTAAACTGACACAAAGAAATTGATTATCTAAGGGTCATTCCCCTCATTAATTGCATCCTCATATGACATAATAATGTGCTTCAAATGGACACTAAAGCAGTGTTCATGTTTGGATAGCTTTGGATAGCATGGATAGCTTTGGATAGCTTGGACACTTTGCATATGTTTCCATGGGTCTTCATGGGTTTGGAAAGGTTTGGGTAGGTTTTCCGACACCTATTCCCCTAATCTTTTGCAAAAGTTGGAAATTATCTAATGATATAGATGTAAATATATTTCCAACGAGTCAAGAGTTTATTGAAAAATTTTAAATATCTCCTGAATTACTGTGATGCACAATTATCCATTTTGGGTAGATTTTTGGATGCCAAGGTACACCGTTTCAAATTACCTCATAGAATTTGAGTAGTAATACATATCACTTTCATATTTTGTACACATGCAGACAGGTTTGCAAACCAGAAAATGTTAAGATGAACCTTATTCACATATTTTACTCTCAGCTGTTCACTGTAAACTAAAGTGGTGGATATTTGTTTTTCACTGGGGGTTGTGCATTCACTGTCCATAATTTACATCTGAGTTATGAAAATAATTTTGTCATGATAATAAATGGCACCAGGGTCTTCTTTAATCTAAGCCATTATTGGTGTTTGTGTTTGTGGCAGGGTGGGCGTGGTTAGCCTCTGCTTGCAGAGAGAGAGTGAGCGGAGCGGCTCTCGGACCCGGAACCACAGCTGTCATGAGTTAATCAGGACAACACGATAATTAACAATTGAATGATTGTTGAATTGTTGCCTGATTGCTTTGACAGTGAGCCTGGGCTTTATAGGAGGGAAGCCGGAGAGGAAACGGGGCTGGCCGCTGACGGGAGAGAAACAGAGGAACGTTTTTAACGAACCGTAGCCAGCATTTGGGAATCGAATAAAGTGTTTGGTTTGATCAGTTCTGTGTACTGCCTGTTCTTCCGCGAGGGTGGCACTCGATCCTTGCCACAGTGGTGGCCCGTACGGGGAACTGAAAGGAAGAACAGGCAGTACACAGAACTGATCAAACCAAACACTTTATTCGATTCCCAAATGCTGGCTACGGTTCGTTAGAAACGTTCCTCTGTTTCTCTCCCGTCAGCGGCCAGCCCCGTTTCCTCTCCGGCTTCCCTCCTTTAAAGCCCAGGCTCACTGTCAAAGCAATCAGGCAACAATTCAACAATCATTCAATTGTTAATTATCGTGTTGTCCTGATTAACTCATGACAGCTGTGGTTCCGGGTCCGAGAGCCGCTCCGCTCACTCTCTCTCTGCAAGCAGAGGCTAACCACGCCCACCCTGCCACAGTGTTACATTGATACCTGGAGTTATAAAGCTTTAAACAGAACAGTATAAAACAGACGAAAATGGGTCTCACAGGAATGGGAAAATCACACACAATGTCCCAGAGATGCTCTATTGGGTTCACTTCAGGTAATAAAGCCTCTGCGCAAAAGGGTTAAAGCATTTGAAGTATGCAAAAGAAAACATTGAGAAGCCTGAAGCATTTTGGAACAATGCGCTTTGGACTGACAAAGCCAAAATTAAACTTTTTGGCCATAACCAAAGAAGGTATGTTTGGAGAAAAAAGGGTGAAGCATTTGTAGAGAAAAACACCTTGCCAACTCTTAAGCATGGAGGTGGATCCATTATGCTTTGGGGTTGTGTGGCAGTGGGGGGCACAGGAAATATTGTGCAGGTTGAAGGAAGAATGGATTCCACCAAATATCAAGATATTCTAGAGGCTAATATTCAAAGGTCAGTCCAGAAATTGAAGTTGAAGAGAGGTTGGGTATTCCAGCAAGACAGTGATCCAAAGCATACCTCAAAATCAAATCAACCATGAAGTACTGTACCTCCAGGAAAGACGGATGAAGGTTTTGCAATGGCCACACAGTCCCCAGACTTGAATATTATTTAAAATCTGTGGAGAGATCTCAAACATGCCATGCATGCAAGGAGGCCGAAGAATATTTCTGAGCTAGAGGTGTTCTGCCAGGAAGAATGGGGAAAAATTCCAAAAGCAAGAATTGAAAGACTCTTTGCTGGCTACAGGAAGCATTTGCAAGCTATTATAGTTGCCTGAGGAGGAGTTACAAAGTACTAACTGACAGTATTCCCAAACTTTTGCACGGGGCCGTTTTCCTTTTTTTATTATTTTGAAAATGTAAAAAATTTAAATAAAAAGTAATCTTTAAAATGTGAAGAAATGTGTCATGTTTAACTTAGAGGTCAGGTTAGCTTCTGTTCACTTAGATATTAATTGTAAAAGACATTTTGACCAGGGGTGACCACATTTTTTCACCCCACTCTAACACATAAGTTGTCAAGGGAACCCTACAATCAACTCAAAGTTACTTTAGTAAATTCTTCAAGTTGAAATGGTAACTGATTATCACGTTCACTTTCATGTACAGTACTTTTTGCCAGGAACGTTGAACAGAGGCACATGGTATGTGGCCACGCATCATCACACATATTGGGATCAAAGTAAGGAGTGATGTGGTGGGCAAGAACACAGTCTCTATGGCAATCAGGTAGAAAATCCAGGTTCAGAAATAAAAAGCCCTCCCCAGTATTTTTGTTCAAATCACCTGGATACATAGGTGTCATTTATGCTGGGGACATGTCCCCACCACTTTTTGAAATGGCCAATTTTGTTGATTGATATTGTCCTGAAGGTTGTGATAATAGTCTGTAGCCTGTCAGTGTAAATCCTGTATGAATATATCTACAGGTGTTGATATTGTCCTGAAGGTTGTGATTAGGCTGTAGCCTGTCAGTATAATCCTGGTGTCTACAGGTGTTGCTAACAGATAGTACGGTACTAGTCTATTGTGCACGGGGGGGCGGGGGGGGGGGGGGGGGGGGGGGATCGCAGCCCATACTATCAAACTTTAACCTCTCAAACGCTACATGGATGGTACCTCTCCTACCCCCAGACCAGAACCTTTCCTCATTACTGAGCATGATGCTGTAACCATCACTGTTTGTGTCTTCTGGAATGTGTGTGTCCCGGGATGCCTTTTTTCATTTTATGTTATGTTCCGTTATAGTGGAAAGTGTACTGGGGCTAAAAATACACTCTGAATAAAGTTTGATGACTTCTTATGTAACTGCTGTAGGTTTGTTGATATCAGGTCAAACAGGAAGGCAGAAACATGAGTGCTCTTCGCACAGCTTCAGGACCTCAGGATTAACAGGCAATCAAGCCCGGCACAACAGCTATTTGAATGCTTACCAGGACATGAGCCGGGCATAGTGTTTCCCAACCCACTGACTCTCCATCAAGTGCTTCTGCACTGTATTATGGGTAAATTAGTAGGTCCTATGATGGAGATGTGACTATTGGCTCCCCTTTTTCTTGTTTGTTTTTCACCTGTCCTCTCGACAGTGTTCATTGCTTGATGATGACACTTGAAACTGTGTATGGTAGTCTTTAATGCCCTGATCCTGGAGCCTTTTCCAGAACTTTGGTGTTAAAATGTCTCTTCTGTCAAATCAGTACATAGAGAGGGGTAAAGTAAAAAATAATTTAAAAAATAAAACCATTTTTTACAGAAAAAGTAGACGTGGATGTGGTTTCTGGCACATTTTCAAAGAACAGGAATCTGGACAATTTGTGTTAGAGCTGACAAACTGCTTGTGCTATACACTGTAAAAAAAAAAAAAGGTACGATAAGTGCTTAAAAAGGTACAAAAGCTTGTCACTGGGGTGGTACCCGATAGGTACATAAAATTGTACCCCTAGCCAGCGATACATAATTAATTTGTACCTTTTTGTACCTAAAAGGTACTTATTAGTACCCAAATACAACAGTATTGTACTTATACGGTACATTTGGGAAATTTGTTTCTTAAAGAAATAAAATGTACCTCCACTGTACCTTTATTTCTGAGAGTGTACAGATGCATGCAGATTTATGAACATTATGTAAAATTTCCATATTCAACACCTCCACACCAACATACACAGACAGTGGCGAATGACTGAGTTTGAGTGTAGGACCCCTGGTGAAGAATACCAGCAACTGCCTGTTTACCACAAATGTTTCACTTTCAGCTCAGGCAATTCTTCCTTCACCACACCTAAGTTTTATTCAAAAAAGAATTCAACCTTTTGAATGAAGTGAAACCTTGAAATATCGCTTGCCTGCTCGTCTGGCTTTCATTTCGACCAGACAACTGTGGCAACTCCCCCTGCAACACTCGGTGCTCTCAAACACCACATCCCACAAGGTGAAAAATGGTACAATGCAGTGAACTTATTTCATTTATGAATATTGTTTTGACTACAGTCTCTTTATTGAATGAATTTTTTCTCCCTATTGTAGACCTTAGTGTATTATGATGAAGAAACTGTAGCTGCAGATGGAAAAAGAGAAGAAGTCCATGTTCCTGTTTTCAATCCAAAAACAACATCCATGAGTTCAACCATGTGGTAATGGTCAGATGGTTTAACCACTGGCCTTCAGTCAGCCATTCTAACCAGCATAACCTTGAAATGACCACAGTGCTTGCAAAACCAAAAACAAAGCTCAATGTTTCTGGGAGGATGTGTTCAAGGTAACCCTGCTGCAGAATATACTCTTTGTGACTCCGGTGGCCTGAGTTTATGTGTGTATTAATAGCGACCACATAACATCCTTTTAGCGGCATGTTAAAGAGTCTGAAGGCCTTCCTGCGATTTTATGATAACTGATTAGATATTACTGATGAGATTACTGCTCATAATGACAATAACACAGGATTCGGAATCTGAACCCTTTAGTACCCTGGTATTGAAATCATGGTCCTCGAGGTCTGAGACCTGCTGGTTTTCCACCCTCCCTTTATCTGGGAGTCAGATGTGAAGACAGTCTAGCCAAACAGTAGCACTAATTGTTCATTTAATTACCTGGGAGAAAGAAAACCAGGGCCGGATTTAGATTCAAGGTCCAGATTTGAATACCCATGCAAAGTTTAGCATGATCTCCGTGAACATGCAGCTTTTCACAACAGTAAGAAGGGCAATAAGATTGTGTTCAAATGACCCCCAAAATGTATTTTCTTCAATCAGTGAAACTATTTGCTAAAAATACATTTTTCAAAACAACACAATTAGTCATTGTGTTGTTTACGTACTTTTGAATTCCTGCTTCGTAGTGGTGGCAAGAGAGAGTGGGGGGGGGGGGGGTGTGTAAATCATCAAAGGCTTTAGAGACATGAAGGCTGCAGCCCCCCCCCCCCCGTGCATTTCTCATCAGAGGTGCACCAGAGGATGAAATATTTCATTATAATAAGCTGTCTACTGGCCTACAGGGACAATGGGAAAATTTGTCAGGAGTCACAAGGTCATGGGCCAGACCCTGCATATTTGGGAATAACTCGGGGGGGGGGGGGGGGGGGCAATTACACCCTGTCCGTTGGCACCCTCTTCCTTTTTTTACTTAATAGACCATCCACTCCCTCTGCCACCGCCTGGCCCCTGCGCTGACAATCCATTTCACTGCTTTAATCTCCTTGTCAGCGAGCACTGCTTAACCCGGAATGTTCCTCCAGGATTACAAGAGTTCCTTTGAATCAGACACACTAAAGTAGTATTACCCATAATTCCCCCGACCGCCACCCCTTCCCAGTTCCTGCAGCCCATCCTCGTGTCATGGCTGCGGTGTCGTCCCGCCTCGGCTGTTGCCAGCTGTCTTAGGAACTTCACGCTCGAGAGTCCCATTCCAGTGGGTTTCCCAGGCAACTCGCTCTACTGTGGCCCCTCGCTCTACAAACTGCACCATCACAGCCAGTCTAAACAAGAGGCTTTTTGATACATTCCTCATTAAAATGGAACGTTTTTATCAAGTTATATGTTGCCATGGCTTTCATTCATTCATAAAGGCAAAGATGTTGATTTGTCTGACTGTTGTCAGTTACTTCAAAATATATGAGACTGGCAAAATACTGTAAGTGCCATTCCCACCCTCAAGAAAGGCGACATCCAAAAAGTTGTGTGGCAGCCATAATGTTGAAAATATACAAAACGATGATGAATGTGTGTGCATATTCTTTTGTTCTATTACCACTAGACTTGCGTCAGTAAGAAGTAACTTAAAATGGAAGGCCCTGCTTTGACATTCCACAATACAATTAGAGTACATACCATCACCCAGAATGAATTTTGCTCTACAGCGATGTAGTCCAATGCAGGCTTGCCCTGATACCTATGATTGCCTCATATTTCAACATTTACTTTTATATTGATGTCATTGCATTTTCCTGTGATTGACTACACTGCCTTGGTGTCAGCAATAGCAGCTGTGACGAATTGGAGTCAGAGCTCGTCAGAAGAAGATGCTCATCCTTCATAGCAGCTGTGACGAATTGGAGTCAGAGCTCGTCAGAAGAAGATGCTCATCCTTCTCATGTGCTTGCTAGTCAAGCACCGGCTCGTTACTACTGCTCTGTTGAATGTTGGAAAACTGACAGCTGCATACCAGAACAGGCACTACCCATCACACACACTTGCACACATGTGCTGTGCTTGTACACACACACATACATCTGTGATAAAAATGTGCACTTGCACAGGCAAACATACACAAACACATGCGCATGCATACACAAAGAACACATGAAAACTTCGATGACACACTTACACACCAGTAGTGTAGCCAGAAATATTAATATAGTTGGGCCTGCATAGAACTAGGTGGCCAAAAGCTACCAAGGTAGGAATTCACAAATGAGTGTGGTGGTTCAGCCAAGATAAATGGGTGGGCCAGGATATTATTTAAGTGGCCGTGGCCCAGGGTTGGAAAATGCCCACCCATGCCTACGACAGTGGTACACTCACAAAATGTGCACACACAGACACACACTCATCATCTTACAACTCATTTGTAAGACACATTTGCCTCCAGTGTCTCTGCAACACCACGCAACACTCTATCAAGGATAGAGCAGCAGATTGAAAAGAACCTGAGAGATGACAGAAAAAGGAACTTGACACCAGCAGTCACAGGCTGTGTTGTGGAAATTGTATTGGTCTGACGTCATTCGTACATCAAAAACATTGACGTCACCCCTTCCTCCAGCTCCACCCTCCCTTGGGAAATAACTGGTGTGTGCATGTTCCTGTGTTTAGCTTTGCTTTATTACATTTTCCCAATTCATGCATTGTTCTGATATACATACTCCTCTCATGACTTTACAAAAGTGACTACTTTGACTACAGACATGATCCTGGTCTCTTAAAGCCCAAAGTATTACTGAAACAAAGTAACACAAGCTAAAACCCAGTGGAAGTTTTTTTTTTTTTTCACGCCTACAAGATTTTTATTTAGTTGTTTTTTTTTGGTTAAGGAAACAGCCTTTACCATTATTCGTGTCGTCTGTGTTTTCCTGACTGGGAATGTCAAAATAAGGAGACACATTCAGAAAACCTCATCTAGCAATATCCTAAGCTACTCGTCCCAGGCAATCAAAACCAGCAAAATGAAATACGTGACAATCGGAACAATTATGGCAAATTAAGTTTCTCTTAAACAAGGCTGCATTTACTCAATATAAGGATGCACACTAGCAAAACTATTCACTGGGAATATAACAACTGAACATTGAGGCAAATTAGGAGTTTAACGTCCTCTGTGTGTGCATTTTTGCAAGTAAATACATTTAATGATACAAGCCCAACATTCCCTGTGAGGAACCCGATTGACACAGCCTTGAGAGTCAAGGGGCTCTATCTTGACGATCTTAGGGCTTGGTCTAAAACGCATGTTGCTAGTGCATTTAGGGCGTGTCCCAGTCCACTTTTGCTAGTTAGACGGCACTAAGTACAGCGCAAGTGCAAGTGGGCTGAACTTAGTCTCTTCATTAATTATAGGTGTGTCTTGGGCATAGGATGCAATAAACCAATCAAAATGTCATATCCCATTCCCTTTAAAAGGCTGCTTTTCCACCTTGGCATATTGCTTATATGATGGCGAAACAGACATGCTCGTCCATGCGCGTGTGACAATATATATTATTCGGACTACCATTATGACGCGTTTTAATCTTCAACATTAGGGTTTAACACCAGCACGGGTTCCCGGTAATTCCCGACAGTGCTGTTATTTTAGAAAATATATGTGGTTAAATTAAACAGCTGAGAATAAGCTACCAGAATATGGCTTCCGTCTCACCTTAGAAAACGCCAAATTAGCCTGCTTGTTTAACTAATTTTGTTTGATTATACAATGTAGCATTGTCAAACATCAATTCCATCAATTCGAAGTTCAAGCTTCATCCGAAGTTCATTACCTACATCTAATATTGATTAATAACATAATTACCATTATTTTGCCTTAATGGTGACATTAAATACAATAAAGCTGTCAGGTTGGCAACCCATAGGTTCATGCATACAGTGGAGGAAATAATTATTTGATCCCTTGCCGATTTTGTAAGTTTGCCCACTGTCAAAGAAATGAACGGTCTATAATTTTAATGGTAGGTTTATTTTAACAGGTTCATTCTGTGAGAGACAGAATATCAACAAAAAAAATCCAGAAAATCACATTATATAAAAGATATAAATTGGTTTGCATTTGATTGTGTGAAATAAGTATTTGATCCCCTAGCAAAACATGACTTAGTTCTTGGTGGAGAAACCCTTGTTGGCAAGCACAGAGGTCAGACGTTTCTTGTAGTTGGTCACCAGGTTTGCGCACATCTCAGGAGGGATTTTGGTCCACTCCTCTTTGCAGATCCTCTCCAAATCCTTAAGGTTTCGAGGCTGTCGCTTGGCAACTCGAAGCTTCAGCTCCCTCCACAGATTTTCTATGTGATTAAGGTCCGGAGACTGGCTAGGCCACTCCATGACCTTAATGTGCTTCTTCTTGAGCCACTCCTTTGTTGCCTTGGCCGTATGTTTTGGGTCGTTGTCGTGCTGGAAGACCCATCCACAACCCATTTTCAGTGTCCTGGCTGAGGGAAGGAGGTTGTCGCCCAAGATTTCACGGTACATGGCCCCGTCCATCCTCCCCTCAATGCGGTGAAGTCATCCTGTCCCCTTAGCAGAGAAACACCCCCAAAGCATAATGTTTCCACCTCCATGCTTGACGGTGGGGATGGTGTTCTTAGGGTCATAGTCAGCATTTCTCTTCCTCCAAACACGGCGAGTCGAGTTGATGCCAAAGAGCTCGATTTTGGTCTCATCTGACCACATCACCTTCTCCCAAGCCTTCTCTGAATCATTCAGGTGTTCATTGGCAAACTTCAGACAGGCCTGTACATGTGCCTTCTTGAGCAGGGGGACCTTGCGGGCGCTGCAGGATTGTAATCCATTACGGCGTAGTGTGTTACCAATGGTTTTCTTGGTGACTGTGGTCCCAGCTGCCTTGAGATCATTAACAAGCTCCTCCCGTGTAGTTCTGGGCTGATCCCTCACCTTTCTCATGATCATCGATACCCCACGAGGCGAGATCTTGCGTGGAGCCCCAGACAGAGGACGATTGGTGGTCATTTTGTGTTTCTTCCATTTTCGAATAATCGCACCAACAGTTGTCTCCTTCTCACCAAGCTGCTTGCCGATGGTCTTGTAGCCCATTCCAGCCTTGTGCAGGTCTACAATCTTGTCCCTGACATCCTTAGACAGCTCTTTGGTCTTGCCAATGGTGGAGAGGTTGGAATCTGATTGATTGATTCTGTGGACAGGTGTCTTTTATACAGGTAACGAGTTGAGACAGGTGTCTTTTATACAGGTAACAAGTTGAGATTAGGAGTACTTTCTTAAAGCGAGAGGACTAATCTAACCGGTCTGTGGGAGCCAGAATTCTTGCTGGTTGGTAGGGGATCAAATACTTATTTCACTCAATCAAATGCAAATCAATTTATATCTTTTATATAATGTGATTTTCTGGATTTTTTTTGATATTCTGTCTCTCACAGAATAAACCTGTTAAAATAAACCTACCATTAAAATTATAGACCGTTCATTTCTTTGTCAGTGGGCAAACTTACAAAATCGGCAGGGGATCAAATAATTATTTCCTCCACTGTATTTCCCCTTGTTTTATAATGCCCTGCTTATGGAAATTTGACCAACGATGAAGCAAGTCCACTTTCCCGGGAAGACCGTGAAAACTGATTTACAGCAGGTGAAACAGACCTACTCCTGCATAGGGTTGGGTATCGTTTGAAATTTTTCGATACCGATACCAAAACCGACACCCTTAATTTGACACGATACGATACCTGCACAATACTTTTTTTGATACTTTATATCAGGGCTGACCAACCCTGTTCCTTGAGATCTACCGTCCTGTCGGTTTTCAGATCAACCCTAATTTGGCACACCTGATTCTACTAATGAGCAGCTCAACAAGCTCTCTAGCTGTTGAATGAGGTGTGCTTTGTTAGGGTTGGGAGTAAAAATCTACAGGACGGTAGATCTCCAGGAAGAGGGTTGGGTAGCCCTGCTTTATATGAAAACTTTATATGTTTATCAGCCAACTATGTTTCTATAAATGATTATAACTGATATCTTTACTATTTGTAAACATTTTCATTCTGTAAACATTATGTCACTGTAAAATGACAGATAAGTATTATTCTGTGAAAAGTTTGTAATTGTAAAATGACTGATAAGTAGGCTATTATTCTGTAAACATTATGTCATTGTAAAATGACAGAATAAGAAGAAGAAACAGAACAAAACAGAACAGAAGAAAAAGTGCAATTCCAAAATTGTCAGGACATTCATTTTAGAGATTCAACTGTATTGAAAGGATGCAACAGCACGGCGCCATTCATCTCTTTTTTCGTTCTTCAGCTTAGTTCTACTTGTTGCTACAGTAAAGGGAGTTACGGAAGGGGTGCAATCAGTTACTGGTGTTACTGGTGTTTCATTTAATTGTAGTTGCATTTGATGCAATGGATTGTCTGCTGGCTGCAAAAATAGCAATCACGTCGAGAAGTAGCCTACCGTAAAGTATCGAAACTTGGTACCGTTTTTTCCAAAATGTTTCGATACTCGGTAGGACCAATGTATTTTGTTTTTCGATATCCAACCCTACTCCTGTATGAAGTTAAAGCGCACATGCAGAGAATGGCATTAAAATTAATTGTGTGATGTGCTGTTTTCGTATCTAATTAGACTCTTAGTTCTCTTCAAAATCGTATTGTTCAGTTATGGTATAACAGGTGAAATCAGCTGGGCTTTAATAAGATGAGAGTATGTAAACCTGGTCACTGTAATTAAAAAAATATGAAAAAAATGCTGAAATTTTTATTAATCTCATATTATTTTCACACAAATCCTTGTCCATCCATATGAATAAAGCTGAACTTTGGTCATGATATTCTGCATAGTTGTAGAGATAGAGGGGTCCACATAGGCCAAAAAAATGGCCGCCATCATGGAACCCTTTATGTGAGTGTATTGCAGGCAATAAAGGAAATAAAAATCAGATTTTTGGAGGGATAATTTCACGGAACTCATAGAACACATATTTATCTAAATATTAATGCCGCCATTTATACAGGGCATCTAAAAATCATATTGTGGTTTGTCTTCAAGGATAAAAAGTGGGCATATTAGTAGAATCTTGAAAATTTCACAATTTAAGCGTTGTGACATAGCTAATTTGTACAGAAAGCCATCGTCCTTATGAAATTCCTTCATAGTGAAAATAATTGTTCAATCATAACTCCTACATTAGGCCAGTGTGTACTACACATATTGGACACTAGGAAGCAATGACCTTGAAAATAGCCTTCAATTGACCTGGCTTTGACTTTGCCGACCTTGCCAGAGGAAGCGTATACTTCCCCATGTTCAAATTTCAAAAGGTTGGTCTCACTTAAAAGTTGAGAGTGGCTGTTAGTGCTTTCTGGTCCTCCTCATTGTGGCTTGAAAATCAGATCTGCTATAGGTTGTTGAAGGTCAAGGTCCCATATATATCTTTAATTAACCATGAAGGAATTTCATAAGGGGCAGCACGGTGGTGCAGTGGCTAGCACTGTCGCCTCACAGCAAGAAGGTACCGAGTTTGAATCCTGGTCGAGGGCCCCTCTGTGTGGAGTTTGCATGTTCTCCCCGTGTCTTTGGGGGTTTTCTCTGGGTACTCCGGTTTCCTCCCACCGGCTAATTGAAGACTCTAAATTGCCCTTAGGTATGAGTGTGTGAGTGAATGGTGTGTGTGTGTGCACGCCCTGTGATAGATTGCCAACCTGTCCTGGGTGTATTAGATAATGGATTGATGGATGGAATTTCATAAGGGTAATGACACATTATACACCTTAAATGTATAGACATTTGTAAAATGTGAGTTATGAGGCTGAACAAATATGCCCACATGTCATTTTCTAACGTTGAAGATCAACAAAACATTTGTATAATGGTTTATATACATGCTTTGCTTACATTTTTGCCATCCATATGTTCGTAGTTACTTTAGCAACCATTCAAAAAATCAGATTGATATCTCTATTATTTAAAGAGTAAATGCTATCTGAAAATGTTATGTCAATAAAATATGGTCATTCTGGACTTTATTTTTTATATTTCATAAACTATTCAACTATTCAGAATTCAAGGCTCAAACTTAATTTTCTTTCATCTGGGTGTACACCAAAAATTGGTTCTGAACAATGTAGTAGTAGTAGTAGTAGTCGTTTATTTGTCCCCGTGGGGAAAATGGATTGCAGCATTATCACAAGACATTTAAAGGATAGAACATAATACACTGACAACAGCGCAGACACAGATAAAAACAGACATCGGCAGACATGACAAGGGGCATGGACCTAAACCCTCCTTCGCAAGATCATAGCCTGATAGTGAAAGAGGAGGGGGGGGGGGGGGGGGGGGGGACAGTGCCAGACCAGCTGGAGCAGTGCGACCTGGCCATCACTGATTAAGGATTTTAATGGCTTGTGGGACGAAGGACAGCCTAGATCTGTTCTTTTTCAACAGGGGGCCACGATATCTCCGCCCAGATGGCAACAATTCAAAAGAAGAGGCAAGAGGGTGCCTCAAGTCACTCACAATACTGTGTGCCATTTTTAGAACTCTGTCTTTGTATAAGCTTTCTAGGCTAGGGAATGAAATTCCTGACAGTTTATTATCCGGACAATGTTATGGCCCTCCTGACTGACTTTTTCTGTGCCTCAGCGACATTGCCAAACCAGCAGATGATGCCGAAGGAGAGCACACCTTCAATAAAAGCATGATAAAACATCTTAACCATTCTGTTGCCGACATTAAAAGACAGTAGTTTACGTAAAAAGAACATTCTTTGTTGAGACTTTCATTTACTTTCTCAGACCATACGTCCCATCTAAGCTTGTGGTCAAGCACAACACCGAGATACTTATACTCAGTAACACATTGTATGGGCTCCCCATTTAAAAGAGTAGGGTTGGGGGATTGTGCTATTCAAAAATCTATTTCCATCTCCTTTGTTTTTGAAGTATTTAGAAGCAGGTTTGACTTCTCACACCAGTTAATGAAGAAATCAAGGACAGGCCCATGCTGCTCTTCCTCATCATATAGGAGGCTAACCAGGGCCGTATCATCTGCATACTTAAAGGGTGAGTTCGCTATTTTGGACCTTGGACCCTATTTGCGGTCCGTCTTCCATGAACCTGACCCATGAAGTCCATTTTTTCGCTGATCGTGTCCAGTATTGAGTTCGCTACAGATTTCCTGTAGGCTCTCACTGGGCTACAATAGAAGTCAACGGGGCAATTAGAAATGTTATGGAAAAACAACGATAAATGTGCTTTTATAGCTCAGTGTGTATTCTTACGGTCTCAGTATGCTCTCCTGTGAAATGTAGGCTATCGCAAACGCAAACCGAACGTTGAAACAACAGTTCCATTTGAAACAGAACTATTTCTCCGACCGCACTACCTCGCACTGACTTCGGATAACATTACCTGCGCAACTTCAGCCTCTCTCTCTTCTCTTGCTCTCTTATCATCCATCTCTTGTAGTTCCGTGTCCGTGTATTCTGGCTCAAATCTGTAGCCAGTAACGTCAAAGTCAAAATCTAATTCTTCGTCTTCGTAATCATTATAGTCATCCATCATCCAAGTTTTTTTGTGGAAATTGTAGCCTACGTTGCTGCAGGTAAACAAACGCAGACTGCTCAACTAGATAGTTTCGTAAACGGCCGGCACACCTTCCCGCTCCCCTACCCCCGACACATAGTAGGGCTACTCCGCGGGAGCAGCGAAAACAAGCAACAGAGAAATGCTTACTTCCAAGCCATGCCAAGCACGTAAAAATGTTCGGATTGAGATACATTTCACAGGAGAGCATACTGAGACCGGTAACAATACACCCTGAGCTTCCCGTCTCATTTATTGTACATGAAAGCACATTTATCGAACATTTCTAATTGCCCCGTTGACTTCTATTGTAGCCCAGTGAGAGCCTACAGGAAATCTGTAGCAAACTCAATACTGGACCGATCAGCGAAAAAAATTGACTTCATGGGTCAGGTTCATGGAAGACGGACCGCAAATAGGGTCCAAGGTCCAAAATAGCGAACTTACCCTTTAATAAAGTGCCTGTTGGAAAAAGTGCTAATGCAGGAGTTGGTATATAAAATGAATAAAAGAGAGGATAAGACACATCCCTGGGGAGAGCCTATCCAGGTAGTTATCCTATCAGAAAGTGCCATGCCTATTCTGACCTGCTTAATTCTACAGCTGAGGAAATCAACAATCCAGGAGATCAGCCCAGGTTCAAGTGAGAATTCTTCCCAGCTTCAAGTGACAGAATAGACCTGTCACCCTCATTGAAACTGCGTGGTTTGACTCATATCACATAGTTTAATTATAATTATGTATGTATTCATGTCTTTGTTTTTAGTGCGCTGAATGCAGACATATTGAAGCTGATTAAAAAGAGGAGTGCATAATGTGCTCAAAACACAACATCTTTAATCAATTAACTTACTTTTTTAGCAGTCTTTTCAGAAACAGGTGCTGTCATGTTTATTCTGGAGCAATGAGCTCGCAGGTAAAATCGAGATGCAGGCAAATTGATCCCGACAGCCCAGCAAATGGCCTGCTTTTGTCTTTACCTGGCTTAAGGGAAGTTACAAATCCTGTGGGATGGGTCGACATACAGCAGCTGCGCGTCATGATCAAAGCCAGGTACTTGTAAATCTATTTGTCTGCTGTTTCATAATTGTTTTGAGGGGTGGTTCCTCTCTACCGCTTAGAAGATCACATAGCTGTTGCTCCTTCTCTCTCAAATATAGGCTGTGCACGGATCCGGAATTGTATCCTTTCTTCCTGTTGTTCCCTTCCCTTGCTTCAAGGGGGGAATCCCCAAAATGCCAGGATGAAATATGGCAGCCACACGAAGTGTAATTTGGACCCAATTTAAGAAACGGGAGGGAGTAATTATGTTCCCTCGCTCCCTCGTTTATCCTCCTTTCCACCAAGGGTACAAAATGCAAGCTTCCAGCAAGAAGGGAATCCCACAATGCAATGCTCCACATGGAAAAAGTGGGGCGGTCACCACAAAACTATGTAGCGGTCACATTTCAACTCTATGCTGTTGCACTTCCGAAATGTTGTGAGGGCGGTTCAGTTCCGTTTTTGTTTGTTTCTCATTAATCCTCCCTTGCAGAGCTCCTGCTACACATAGCAAATTGCGCCACAAGATAGCTCCTTCAAGGGAAGTGAACAAGGGAAGGGAGTGTGTGATCCGAACGCAGCCATAGACTTTCCCAGTGTGGGGCTGCGTTCAGATCCAAAATGTATACTTTCTTCCTGTTGTTTCCTTCCCTTCCTTCAAGGGGGGAATCCCGAAAATGCCAGGATGAAATATGGCAGCCACACAAAGTGGGATGAGGGAGTAATTATATAAATATAATTAGTAGGCTAATTATATTACCTCAGTTCCCTCACAATACAATGCTCCCTGCAAGTGGGAGGTCACGTTTCAACTCTATGGGGTAGAATTCCTATATCAGTTGCAAGGGCCATTCAGTTCTGTTTTGTTTTGTTTCTCATCTATCCTCCCTGGAAGAGCACCTGCTAAGTTTGCTTGCTGCACGTAGCAAATTACGTCACAAGATAGCTCACTCGAGGGAAGAGAGCAAGGGAAGAGAATGTGTTAAGTTGGATCCGAATGCAGCCCCGCATTCAGTCCAAGGAGGACTTGGATTTGCCCACAGGTGGAGAGAGCACACGCACCTGGCTTGTGTTTGCTAATCAGCCCAGGTGCTTAAAGTGTGCTCATCTCCACAGTACGGGGCCCAAGACTGGGAGCACACACATCTGTCCGTCTGTCCGTGTCAGCAGACAGAAAGAAAACGACGCTGAAAAGCGGAGGAGCTGGCAGCTGAAAAGCTGTCGCTGCGTTTTGCTTTCTTTTTGTCTCTGTTGTTTTAGTTTGTTGTTTTAGCTAATTGTTTTTCCCCGTGAGGGGGAAGGGTGAAGGTGTTTTTATTTATTTTCGTGTTTGTATGGGTGCGCGCTCTCTCTCTCTCTCTCTCTTCATGTGGCAATTTATGGTGCAAACCCGGAGCTGCCACATCTCCCTCCCAGGGGTGTGTCACTGCGTGTGGCAACTGTCATACTAGGCCCCAGCATTTCACCTTCAATGGAATTTTGCCTCAGACTGTTTGCCATTTCTGACTGTGTGCGGGAACTACAGTGTTCTCTCTCTCTCTCACTCTCACCTTTGTTCTTTGCCCCTAAATTTCATTACACTTCCTTTGTTTTTAGTCAACAATTTGGGTTTGAAATAGCAAACAAACCTGTTATCCCTGTCCTCAATTCAACCAATGGCAATATATTCAAAATGCAGGGTTGATAATCGCCAGGCTTACAACCCCATAGAGAATAAGCAGAAAGGCCTGAATGGAATCACTCAGACAAACAGCCGCTGCTGTTCTGTGGGCAGTACTCTTCATTACATTCAGGAAGCTCAAGTGCTGAAGATTGTGCACTTTGTCACAGCCCATTGTCTGAGTGTCACAACTCACAGTGGATCAAGGCTGTTCCATGTGAACCTTGACCCCCTGGGATTCTGTAGTCCCTGCTTGCTTTGACCAAATTGACTGCCCTTCCCTCTGCACATAGCTGTTTTGGGGGGGAAAAACCCTCTTCTGACCTCTGTGCACTGACTATATCACTGTATGCTCACTTTAACCTTCAGAACCATATATGGGGGTCAATTTACGAAAGGTTTGCGTATACAAAATACAATACGTGTAAAACTGTTACCACCCACTAAATATTGTCCAGTCTGAGGTGATCAACTAAGGAAGTGTAAAAAGGACTGCGTGTGTTAAAATGGAAAGATACATGGATTTTTGAGTTTTTGCAGGTTAGCCTGAATGAATATGCAAAATTGGACGTCCCTATGTTATTTCGCTAAAGTCGAAGAGTGGGAGGAGGTCATGCAAATAGATTACTTTAGCATGTGTAATCTGATTTAGGAAAGTTTAGGAAAGTTATTTGTGGGTGTATTTTAGTACAAATGGAAAGCAGGTTTTAAAAGATGCACAATCGATAAGATGACGGCTGTCATCGTAGCAAGACATGTACGGGTGTGTTTGGAATATCCATAACTGAACGTTCTGAATGATTGCGTAACAATAGGGGCAAATTAACTGGCCCACGTAAATGTAAATGTGTTTTTGTGTGACACAAACAGAGCGAGTAGGGCTAGTAAGTATAGTTACAGTCATTTCAGTCCTGACAAACATCTGTAACTCCTGGCAGAAAGTAAGAGACCTCCAGTGAAACAGTTAATTGTAAACCGCCAGTTTGATCAGTGTAACACCCCAAGGATCTCTGCAGTAGTTGTTGACTTTTCAAAAAGAAATGTCCCCTTCCTGGAGATGTTGCCCCTTGAGGGAAAGATTTCCCCGTTCCTCATGTTTCGGCACCCCCTCATCTCGCTTACCGCGGAGCAAATGAGGTGAACCGCCGATTGCTACTGGGGGGGACGACACCAGAGTGTCCCTGCAACCGTTCTCTGCTGAGAATGCCTGATGATTCCTCAGCTAATGCTCAGGTATTACACTCTCATTCCCTGGCATCGGATTATTCTTCTCATTAACCCTTTCGCACAGACTCCCTAGTGACTATGGTGCCGGTGCCATGAGATTGCACAAGTGAGACATTCTGAGACAATGCAACCAAATGGAAAAAACAAACACTGTGTTCTAGCTTTATTTGTATATTATTTGTGACAACTATACCGAATATGGAGTTTGTACATGCCACTATTTTCACGTAGCGAGTCCATTTAATAAGCAACCTACCACCTAGTCTCACCTGCAACTATACCTTCCCATGCGTGACACAGTGGACAATAGCATCTATCTGTGAGTTCATAAAAATATTTTTTCACCACCAAAGATTTGTATTCCGTCATAGCAACAACATAAAGCTAACAATTGCCCGAATGTATGCCAATACAGCCGTGAAGAGCCCTGTTCACTCAACAGCAAAATAAACTAGTGAAATTCTTGTGTAATTATACCACGTCATTCTACTCTATACCACTTCAATATCTACTACTAAATATAATAAACATACAATCCTACCATTGGTTTTATGCATAGAGAGGTCCCTTTCAAGATTCAGTGGTCATTTAATGTCTTGGTTGAGAAATACACAGCCCTTTATAACCCTAGTACACCTTCTGAAACCCCCACACATAAAACCTCAAGAGCTGTTCGTCCAGCTGTTATGTATTCCAGTTCATTTTGGTTTGATTTACAACTCTTTTATCCAGTATAGGACATTATAACCTTCACAACGATGTTTGCAATGTCTTATTGGATGCTTTAAAAATAAATTACTGCTGGGCGTAAAAGCATTTTTTGTTTTATTTGTTTCGTTTTACGCAAACAACAACAGAAAACAAGAATGTAGATTCGCTCGCTGAGGCGTAATTGTTGTTTTCCTGCTATTTTCGCAAGATTTAACAAATTTGTCCAACTTGTCAGCATGGCTAGAGAAAACACTCACCTTGCTTACATGAATTTTGGGAGTGGGTCAGAAGAAGATACCATAGTACAGATTCTATCAGAATATGCCTATGAACAGCAGGAGATTTCCCTCCTCAATATGTAAGTATTACTGCTTATAATGTAATATTTCAAGTATGTACGTTAGTTTTTCCACTCCACCACTGTATTATGCCATGCTTGATATTGCCCATTTTCACATTTTGTGTGTATTTCACATACGGTAGTGTTCATATATTTTATATGATTTGCTGTGAAGCTATTTGCCAGCATTTTCCTAATGGTTGTATAGTATTTTATTGTAATCTTATCATACATAATATAGACTATGGCATATTAGTATCTTGTCACTTAGGGCATAGAAATACTAATTCCAATTTACTGTGCACTGATACAGTGAGCACCATAATTAATTGGACAGTCACACATTTTTTGTTATTTTGGTTCTGTACTGAGTTTGAAAGGATACTATGGTGTTGCAGACTGTCAGCTTTAATTTGAGGGTATTTTCATCCATATCGGATGAACCGTTTAGAAATTATAGAACCCCCCATTTTCGGGCATCAAAAAATATTGTACAATTTAACACAATGTAGAATAAAGTAATAATTTTTTATATTTGGTCACATATCCTTTGCATGCCATGACTTCCTGATGTCTGTGACACAACAATATCAAAAGACTCTTGATATCTTATTTTCTGGTACTCCTACAAGCGTTACTATAATCTCTCTGCATTTGAATGGATCTCTATGGAACTTGGGGGGTGGGACTAGTTTTAGCTGAAAACTATGCTGGAACACTATGGAATACATGGTTGGCAAAATGGCTGCAAGTCATCAAGGGTCTGAGGTATCAAGCGAGCCTCAAACCATCACTCTGCTGCCGTATAAAGTATAAAGTGTATAAAGTGTTGTATATTTGTCAAACGGATTGTACCAGACAATAAATGACCACTGAATTTTGAAAAGAACATCTCTAGCTGTAAAACCAATGGTAGGATTGTATATTTATTTCATATTTAGTAGCAGATATTCATTGTAGAATATGTGGTCCAATGAGACAATAATTTCACATGTTTATTTTGCATTTGAGTGAGCAGGGCTTTTCACTGCGTTTTTGGCATATGATCAGTCTATTGTTGGGTTTATCTTGTTGCTATGACGGAATTCAAATTTTATATGATGAATAAATATATTTATGAACTCACACACTCATTCAGCAGAGTTGTCATGAATCATCTACAAATAAAGTTAAAACACAAAGTGTAATGTTCCGCTCCCTTCCTGTCCGTTTTCCGTGTTTTCCTGTTTTCCCTCCGTGTCATGTTGGATCCCTTTGTCCGTGTTTTCCCCGCTGCTGCGGACTAGGCGTGTCCTTCCCTGTCTTGTTCGTCTGGTTGTTTTGTCTTACTTCCGCCTTTCACTCCCTCCCCCTCGTTGCATGCATTGCCTCACCTGGTGTCTTGCAATCACTCCCGGTTTATGTTCACACCTGTACCGTATTTAGTCCTGTCAGTTAGCTCACTATATAGTCTTTCGGCTGGCTGCCAGTCGGCGCCAGTTCGTTAACTATCGTCACTTGGTGTTAGTGCTCGACTCGTTATCTGGTCTCCCTGTGTGAACTATTCGCTTAGTTGTGGAATGTGTTTCCCGTGCAGCTTAAGTTCTTCGCAAAACTACGGATTGGTAGTTTACCTCCCGCACAATTTCCTGTCATTTGGTGTAGCTAACCTGTTTCCCTTCTCCTCCATCTAACCCTGCACCAATTCTCCCGTGGCAGTGTTCGTTTTCCCCGTGTTCGTTGTGTGTGTTGCGGTACCTCCACCTCCAGCGCGTGTAGGCTCCGGGGTGATTCGTTACCTGGCTACCCTCCAGTTGTTCCTGTCCGACCGAAGAAACCACCCAGTTCTTCGGCGCCGGCTCCTGGAGCTCTGGAGACAGTCAGCTACTTACGGACCTACCGCAGCTGCGCCACATCACTCTGTCCTGCCGTGCTACATCAAACCACCTGACTTCCAAACCCGGCACCTCCGTGAGAACCTCCCGGTCTTTCCCGTGCCTTCCCTTGCACTAACCCCCCTCTGTTGTTTTGTTTCTCTGTACCGGTGCAGTCAGTCCGGTCCAGTTCCTGCCCTGCCGTAGTGAGTCGCTCCCCTGCCAGTTCCAGTCCAGTCCAGGCGTGAGTTGTACAAACTACTCGCTCAAGGTCCAGTTCCGGTTTGGAACATCCCGTTTCATACACGGATTCCTGTGTGGACCTCCCGTTCCAGTCCAGTCCAGTTCCGGTTTGGAACATTCCGTTCCAGAACCCGATTCCCGTGTGGACCTCCCGGTCCAGTTCCAGTCCAGTCCAGTTCCGGTTTGGAACATTCCGTTCCAGTACCCGATTCCCGTGTGGACCTCCCGGTCCAGTTCCAGTCCAGTCCAGTTCCGGTTCGGAACATTCCGTTCCTGAGCCAGATTCCCGTGTGGACCACCCGGTCCAGTTCCAGTCCAGTCCAGTTCCGGTTTGGAACAGTCCGTTCCAGATCCTCCAGTCCAGCTCCGGCTTGGAGCAGCCCGCCCCGGGCTTCCAGGCGCAAGACCTCTGTACATTCTGTGTTTGCCTTTCCTGTACAGTGTTGGGACTACCCCAACACTTAATTTATTAAAAACACCCCTTTGTGAAATCTGTCTCCTGGTCGTTGCACTTGGGTTCGTCCCGTAACAGATACGTAACAGAACGAACTGGCCAAAAACATGGACCCAGCCGACCTGGAGCAGATTCGGCACGCCTTCTCCTGCCAAACTGCGGTCAGCGACCAACAGGGCCGTCGTTTGGACGACGTGTTGGAAGTACTGAGGGGCATCACGGAACAAGTGACGCAGCTGTCTCTTCACCAGCCGCTTCCGCGTATTCCATTGGGCTCTACACCGCCCGTACCGGATCCTCCGGCGGACCCTCCTGTGTCCACTTCATTTCGTGAGCCTCGCGTACAACATCCTGAGTTATTCCGCGGGGAATTGGGGAAATGTCGCGAATTTCTTATGAAATGCGACATTGTCTTCCGGATGCAGCCCTCCTCCTTCGCCTCCGACCCATGTAAGATCGCGTTCATTATGAGCAGCCTGGGAGGAGGTGCCCTGGAGTGGGCTACATCCATCTGGGATAGCCAAGCCGCGCTCTGCAACAACTTCGCTGCCTTCACCGCCGAGATGCGGCGCGTGTTTGACCACCCTACCTGTGGGCGAGATGCAACTCAGCGCCTACTTCAGGTCCGTCAAGGGAGTCGTAGCGTCGCGGAGATGGCCATCCAATTTCGTACCCTCGCCGCGGAGTCCGGATGGAACGACACCGCCCTTCAGGGGGCTTTCCGCCAGGCACTCAGCGAGGAGCTTAAAGACCAACTAGCCACCCGTGAGGAATCCACCTCCCTCAATAGCCTGATTAGCCTGGCCATAGCAGTCGACAACCGTCTTCGTATCCGGGCCCGTGAGCGTGGGGGGAATCCCGGTCACCTTCCTCACATACGCTCTCACCCTTCTGCTTCTGGATCCAGGGCGGCGTCTGGGGTCTCCGAAGAGGAGCCCATGCAACTGGGCAGAGTTGCGGTCAACTCTGCAGAGCGCCAACGTCACCTGCGATCCAGGTCTTGCTTCTATTGTGGCAAACCTGGCCACCAGATCGCCTCATGTCCCATCCGCCCAAAAGAATAGGCTCGCCAGTTAAACTGGGCGTACTGACGAGCCCTATCATACCCTGCCATGCAGCCCAGAATCGCCTGGTTTTCAAGGCCACTCTCCTGTGGAGGGACAAGTCCGAAGTCTCGTCGGCCCTCATCGACTCTGGAGCCGACGCCAACTTCATGGACACCACCTTCGCCCAGAGGGCCGGCATCCCCACGGAGCTTCTACCCTCTCCCATTACTGCCTTCGCCTTAGACGGTCGGAGTCTGGGGTTAGTGACCCACTCCACCGTTCCCTTACAGCTCGTCCTTTCCGGCAATCATCGGGAGAGCATTCAACTCCTCCTCATCAATTCTAAACAATCAGCCATAGTTTTAGGGCAGACCTGGCTCCGTCTCCATAACCCGCACATCGACTGGCAGGGCGGACGCATCCTGGCGTGGAGTGGCCACTGCCTGGCTAGCTGTCTCCGCTCCGCTCTTCCCCCTCCGGGGTCCAAGAATCCCAGCACCAACCTACCCGAACCCGATATGTCCACCGTTCCCAAGCAATATCACGACCTCGGTCGCACCTTTTCGAAATCACGTGCTCTGTCCCTACCTCCTCACCGCCCTTACGATTGTTGTATTGATCTGCTGGCGGGAGCCAAACTTCCGTCCGGCCGTCTCTACAGTCTGTCGGGACCAGAGAAACTCGCCATGGAGGAGTATATCCATGAGTCCCTCGCCTCGGGCATCATCCGTCCCTCCTCTTCTCCGGTTGGTGCTGGGTTCTTTTTTGTAGGGAAAAAGGACGGCTCACTACGGCCCTGCATCGACTACCGGGGACTCAATTCCATCACCATCCACAACAAATATCCTCTCCCCCTCATTAACACTGCTTTTGAACCCCTCTCGCAGGCCGTCATTTTTACCAAGCTCGACCTCCGTAATGCGTACCACTTGGTGCGCATACGGGAGGGGGATGAGTGGAAGACTGCCTTCAATACCCCGTTGGGCCACTATGAGTACCTGGTGGTCCCTTTCGGCCTTACTAACGCCCCGGCAGTCTTCCAGGGCATGGTGAATGACGTACTGCGAGACCTATTGGGTAAGACTGTTTTTGTTTACATTGACGACATTTTGATTTTTTCTAAGTCCCCTCAGGAGCACATTCTCCATGTCCGGGAGGTTCTCCAGCGGCTCCTCGAGAACCAGCTCTTCGTCAAGGCGGAGAAGTGCTCCTTCCACGTCTCTTCAGTCCCGTTCCTCGGCTTCATTATTGAGGAGGGCAGTATCCGGGCGGATCCGGTCAAAGTCAAGGCGGTGACGGAATGGCCCCAACCCACCTCTCGTAAGCACCTACAACAATTCCTTGGTTTTGCTAATTTCTATCGTCGTTTTATCCGTAATTACAGTGTCATTGCTGCCCCCCTTACCAAACTTACCTCCACTGCTTTTTCTTTCTGTTGGAACTCCGAAGCCCAGCGTGCTTTTGAACAGCTCAAAACACGGTTTTCCTCAGCCCCTATTCTTTGCCACCCTGATCCCTCCCGCCAATTTACGATTGAGGTGGATGCCTCCGACACCGGCGTGGGGGCCATTCTGTCCCAACGTGCCGCCTTGGACAACAAACTCCATCCCTGTGCCTTTTTCTCCCGGAGGCTGTCCTCCGCTGAGCGAAATTATGATGTCGGGGATCGGGAGCTTCTTGCCATTAAGCTGGCTCTTGAGGAGTGGCGCCACTGGCTGGAGGGGGCAGGTACCCCCTTTGTTGTTTTAACTGACCACCAAAATTTAATTTATTTAAGGTCTGCTAAGAGGCTGAATGCTAGACAGGCTAGGTGGTCACTTTTCTTTGCCCGGTTCAATTTTTCGTTATCCTATCGCCCCGGTTCCCGCAATATTAAGGCGGATGCCTTATCCCGTGTGTTTTCCCTTCCCTCCAGTCCTGCTGACCCCGAACCCATTCTTCCAGCGTCCTGTATGGTGGCTGCGGTCTCCTGGAGGATTGAGGAGATCGTGAGGTCCGCCCAGACTTCCCACCCTGACCCCCGTAATAACCCTAACCCCTCCCTGTTTGTTCCCGACTCCGTCCGCTCCCAGGTCCTTGAGTGGGTTCACGCCTCCTGCCTGGCGTGTCACCCAGGTGTTGCCAGAACGACCACCCTCGTCAGGAGGAGCTTTTGGTGGCCCACCCTCAAGGAGGATACCCGTGCTTTTGTCCTGGCCTGCCCAGTATGCGCCAGGAGCAAGGCTTCCCACCAGCCTCCCTCTGGTCGTCTCCTTCCCCTCCCTGTCCCGGGCCGTCCTTGGAGCCACATTGGGGTGGATTTTGTAACCGGTCTGCCGTTGTCAGAGGGCAACTCTGTCATTCTGACAATTGTGGATCGGTTCTCCAAGGCGGTTCACTTCATTCCCCTCCCCAAGCTCCCGTCCGCCCTCGAAACGGCGGAGCTCCTGGTGGTACATGTGGTCAGGCTGCACGGGATCCCATCCGATATTGTGTCGGATCGTGGGCCCCAATTCTCCTCCCAGGTCTGGAAGGCGTTCTGTGTAGCCCTGGGGGCCTCGGCCAGTCTGTCGTCTGGCTTCCATCCCCAGTCGAACGGCCAGGCAGAGAGGGCGAACCAGGACCTGGGGGCCGCCCTGCGGTGCGTCACGGCTCGCAATCCCGCCTCCTGGAGCCGTTTCCTCCCCTGGGTGGAGTACTCTCACAACTCCCTTAAGAGTACCTCCACCGGGTTATCCCCTTTCGAGTGCTCGTTAGGGTACCAACCCCCTCTCCTGTCGGTCCAGGAGGCCGAGGTAGCAGTCCCCTCTGTCAAAGCCCACATCCTCAAATGCAAGCGCATTTGGAGGCTTGCACGCACCGCACTCCTACGTTCCAATTCCCGGTCACAGCGTCTGGCGGACCTGCACAGGACCGCAGCCCCCAAGTACAGGGCCGGTCAGCAGGTCTGGCTGTCCACGTCCAACATTTCCCTTCCCTCCTCCTCTAAAAAACTTCGGCCCCGGTTCATTGGTCCCTTCCCTGTTGTATGTCTTGTCAACCCAGTTTCCGTCAAACTCTCCCTCCCTGCCTCCCTCAAAGTTTACCCCGTTTTTCATGTTTCCCAAATTAAGCCTGTCGCCTCCAGCCCCCTCAGTGCCCCTACCCTCCCTCCTCCACCTGTCCGGGTCATCAACAACGCCCCGGCCTACACGGTGGACCGCATCATCGACATCCGCCGTAAGGGTCGGGGTTTCCAATACCTCGTGGACTGGGAGGGGTATGGTCCTGAGGAGCGGTCATGGCTCCACAGGGGCCTCATCCTGGATCAATCACTGATCCAGGATTTCCACAGTCGCTTCCCATCCAAGACCAGGCCGCCAGGTACGCCAGGTGGCGTACGTTGAGGGGGGGGTACTGTAATGTTCCGCTCCCTTCCTGTCCGTTTTCCGTGTTTTCCTGTTTTCCCTCCGTGTCATGTTGGATCCCTTTGTCCGTGTTTTCCCCGCTGCTGCGGACTAGGCGTGTCCTTCCCTGTCTTGTTCGTCTGGTTGTTTTGTCTTACTTCCGCCTTTCACTCCCTCCCCCTCGTTGCATGCATTGCCTCACCTGGTGTCTTGCAATCACTCCCGGTTTATGTTCACACCTGTACCGTATTTAGTCCTGTCAGTTAGCTCACTATATAGTCTTTCGGCTGGCTGCCAGTCGGCGCCAGTTCGTTAACTATCGTCACTTGGTGTTAGTGCTCGACTCGTTATCTGGTCTCCCTGTGTGAACTATTCGCTTAGTTGTGGAATGTGTTTCCCGTGCAGCTTAAGTTCTTCGCAAAACTACGGATTGGTAGTTTACCTCCCGCACAATTTCCTGTCATTTGGTGTAGCTAACCTGTTTCCCTTCTCCTCCATCTAACCCTGCACCAATTCTCCCGTGGCAGTGTTCGTTTTCCCCGTGTTCGTTGTGTGTGTTGCGGTACCTCCACCTCCAGCGCGTGTAGGCTCCGGGGTGATTCGTTACCTGGCTACCCTCCAGTTGTTCCTGTCCGACCGAAGAAACCACCCAGTTCTTCGGCGCCGGCTCCTGGAGCTCTGGAGACAGTCAGCTACTTACGGACCTACCGCAGCTGCGCCACATCACTCTGTCCTGCCGTGCTACATCAAACCACCTGACTTCCAAACCCGGCACCTCCGTGAGAACCTCCCGGTCTTTCCCGTGCCTTCCCTTGCACTAACCCCCCTCTGTTGTTTTGTTTCTCTGTACCGGTGCAGTCAGTCCGGTCCAGTTCCTGCCCTGCCGTAGTGAGTCGCTCCCCTGCCAGTTCCAGTCCAGTCCAGGCGTGAGTTGTACAAACTACTCGCTCAAGGTCCAGTTCCGGTTTGGAACATCCCGTTTCATACACGGATTCCTGTGTGGACCTCCCGTTCCAGTCCAGTCCAGTTCCGGTTTGGAACATTCCGTTCCAGAACCCGATTCCCGTGTGGACCTCCCGGTCCAGTTCCAGTCCAGTCCAGTTCCGGTTTGGAACATTCCGTTCCAGTACCCGATTCCCGTGTGGACCTCCCGGTCCAGTTCCAGTCCAGTCCAGTTCCGGTTCGGAACATTCCGTTCCTGAGCCAGATTCCCGTGTGGACCACCCGGTCCAGTTCCAGTCCAGTCCAGTTCCGGTTTGGAACAGTCCGTTCCAGATCCTCCAGTCCAGCTCCGGCTTGGAGCAGCCCGCCCCGGGCTTCCAGGCGCAAGACCTCTGTACATTCTGTGTTTGCCTTTCCTGTACAGTGTTGGGACTACCCCAACACTTAATTTATTAAAAACACCCCTTTGTGAAATCTGTCTCCTGGTCGTTGCACTTGGGTTCGTCCCGTAACAGATACGTAACACAAAGTTTGTGATTTCCACTAATAGTTTGGCTGCAGGAGCAACGAATGTCTCAGTTAAGCAAAATGGTGAAGCCGGCGCCATTATCACGGAAAGAGGTTAAGGGTTGTTTCTCCTGACAAATTTTTCTATTGAACATAAGTCAGGAGAAGAAACCCTTCAAGTTATCCATCCATACCTACTGTATTTCTGGCAGCAGAGTGATGGATTGAGGTTTGTGTGATACCTTTGATGACTTAGAGTCTAGTCTCACCCCCCAATTCCCATAGAGATCCATTCAAATGCAGAGACGTTATAGTATCGCTTGTAAGAGTACCAGAAAATAAGATATCAAGAGTCTTTTGATGTTGTTGGGTCACAGACATCAATAAGTCATTGCATGCAAAGGATATGTGACCAAATATTAAAAATTATTGTTTATTCTATATAATGCAGGTGTGGCAAAAATTGTGGCACACGTGGTTTTGTTAAAAATAATTATTTCTTGATGAGGAAATTTTTTTTCTCATAATAAATTTACTTCAATTAAAGGTTGGATTGTCCTCATTTATTCAGTGTGACATTATGCCAATTCACCAAATGGTTAACTTTTTATAACCGTTTTTACTCACCTTTACCAGGGGTGCCAATAATAGTGGAGGGCACTGCATAGCAAGATAGCTGCGGTAAAACTAACAGTGCAAAAACGTTATAGGCCTTCTGCATGTATAGGCTAAAGGTTAATGCGTAGGCTATTTGGTTATGCTGACAGTGCTGGTATGAAACCCATTGGGCTACCTGTGCATTAAAGGAGCTATATGTAACATTGACACCGAGCGTTTAAAATGGGTACTGCAGTCCAAATTCTCAATATTGGAGAGTTGTCTCCGCCCATCCCCTCCTCCCCAGACTTGAAGCTCACGCAGGTTGCCAGGTTGTGGACACTGAACGAACACGAGTGCAAGACGAGCCGAGCGCAACATTCTATTTTGAGACTTATTCTATTATGACAAGCGACGACGAGTCCTACACTGTAAGTTGATCAGCTAATGTATACGTTTGCAATTTATTTATTGTTTGCAAATTATAAAGCAGCTCATGTGGATTTTTTATAACTCCCTCAATGTTAGCTAGATGCATGGCTGGCTATGTTTTCGGTCACACAGATATAAGCTAATGTTAGTGGTATGTTTAGCTAGTAACTATATACATATATATTTAAATCTTTAGCTAGCTAGCTAAATGAACACGATGTTGAACTTAGCTTAGCCATTCATAAATCGGCTGTCGGAGTGTTCGTAATGGGCAGTGGGTGGAGTCAACTCGGAGAATAGTGAATCACACAGGCCAAAACAAATACAGACGTTCCGACCCGGAATGGAAATTTCAAAGGAGAACATACTGGCTGTAGCATTGTTGTCGGAGAAGCCAGTATTTCGACTTAGCATATTTCCTTAATCTCTGATGACATATCATGGTCATTTTATGATTTAGTACAGTACATTTGTTACATATAGCTCCAACCCTGCCTGCATTCCATCGAGGCCTGAAGACACACCTCTTCAGACTCCACCTTGACTGATATCCTCACCTAGGAATATCAGTTCCCTGTTCCCTGTGTTTTCCTGTCTGTTTATTATAGTTTATAATAGTATTTGGAATGGTAGTGTGGTGTTGCTGATTTGCCCACAGCTTACTGTGAACTACAGTCGACGTTCATTGCTAGGGATAGCTGCTACATTATGCGAAGGATGTGCTTTGCCTTGTCTGTTCTGTAATCTTGATGATGTCTCTGTATGCACTTACTGTACGTCGCTTTGGATAAAAGCGTCTGCTAAATGAATGTAAAGTAATGTAATGTTAATACTGTGGAAATAAACACTGGCTTTTGTTCTGTCTCCGCCCACTTCACAATTTCAAAAGATGCAAATTCGGCTCGAGAGTGAGAGCATGGATGGGAGGAGCGATGAGGGAGGAGTTACAGTTGGGGGGGAGGGGCGATTGATCCAGTCGGTACGTGTCATAGGTACATAGGCAGAGCCAGTTAGGGAAAAAAACAATCCCCGCGTCCCACGGCCTCCTAAACAGTTAAAATGTATGATCAAGAACACTTGTTTTACATTGAATATAAATACCGGGGTAGCTAAGCAGTTAATATGTGAATTTTGTAATTAAATTTAGCAACTGTCCACTAAGTTATGTTGTGCTATGTTAGGCTAATTTTGGCTTCATCTCATCGCATAGCTAGGCGCTCAGCTTTGCTACTATACAACAGTATAGCTGCAGTTTTGATAGATGGCTATCTAACGTTAGCTAGTTTCACGTTGGGTGGTTCTCTGCTTCCACGTCATGCATTAATAAAATCATTAATCATATAACGTTACCACACGCCTCGCCGTGGAATATCCCTTTCGTAAATCATGCATTTGTATAAGCATCATTATGCACTGGCTGCTAGCTACCTGGGTCAAGACATGCAACTGACAGTAATAGACAACATAATAAACATGTTAAATTAGATCAAAGACAAATAAATGAAAGCTTACTACAACTTGTTTGATGGTGATTTCTATGGAGTAAGAACGCTGTCAAAAATGCGTATGCATAACTTTAAACATTAGTCCGTAAATACATTTGTTGTACACAAAATTATGTTTTCATACACGTAAATCATACATAAAATATGAAGTTGTAAAATTGCGTGTGTGTGTTTTTATGAGAGTACGAATCCAAAAGCTACGACTGCAAAGATTTATGGATACAACTCAGATTTCTACGGCTACGAATTCTTCCTTACGAATACGGATACAAGTTTGTGGGTACAAGTTGAAAAGTGTTAAAATTACGTCACTGGGGCACAGGCAGGACACAGGAAAAATTAATCGAACATCGATTCCATCAAAGGTGCATGCGTCAAAGGCACAAGACGGCTTTGAAATCACTAATTGAAATGTATTCAATGAATTAAAATAAATAGGCTACACTTTAACTCCTTTGCGTAGAAGGTGACGCTGGCAGAAGCTTTTTGCTCAACTGAGACATTCGTTGCTACTGCAGCCGAACTATTATTGGAAATCACAAACTCTGTGTTTTACATTTATTGGTAGACGGTTCGTGACGATTTCTGCCGAATACGTAGTTTGTAAGTGTCACTATTTCCCTGTAGCAAGTCCATTTATCAAGCAATCCCCGACCTAGTCTATACCTACCTATGCATGACATAGTGGACAATAGCGTCTATGTTTGAGTTCATAAATATTTATTCATCATATAAAGTTAGAATAACGTCATAGCAACGAGATAAACCCAACAATAGCCTGATCGTATGCCAGAAAAGCCGTGAAAAACCCTGCTCACTCAAATGCAAAATAAACTGTGAAAGTACTATCTCATTCTACCATGTATTCTACTAGCAATATATGCTACTAAATATGAAATAAATATACAATCCTACCATTGGTTTTACACATCGAGATGTTCCTTTCAAAATTCAGTTGTCATTTATTGTCTGGTACAATCGGTTTGAGAAATATACAACACTTTATACCGCTATTACACTATCTGAAACGTCGCCGCGTAATACCCCCATGCCCTGTAAGCCTGTCTCATGCATTACAGTTCATTCTGGTTTAATTGTCGGCTTTTTTATCCAATAGAGTACATTATAACCTTTGCAACGGTATATGCTAAGTCTTTTTGGGTGCTTTGAGCAATTTACTACAGCCCAGCGTAACGGCAGTTTTCGTTTTAACTGTCTAGTATTACGCAAGCTCTATAGAATACGCATTATGGAGGGGAGTTTCCCTTTTGCGATATGTAAGTATTTTTGCGTCTAAAATACCGTTGGTCTCGCTGGCTACATATGTACGCACTGTCTTTCCAATATGTTTGATAGCCCTATTGTTATTTTCACATTTTGAGTGCATTTCACATACTGTAGTGCAATCGTTAAATGTATTTTTGATGTAGGCTACCGATGTTCATTAAAGATAGAACATTTGGCAGCATTTTGCAGATGGTGGAATACTATTTTATGTTCATGTTATCGTACATAATATAGGCTATGGCGTATACTTGTCTCTTAGGGCATGACAAATGCTCATTCCAATTTACTGTGCGCTGATAAGTGGTAGATTAAGGTAAAAAGTTCCTTGGAGTCATTATGAATAGGAAAATTTAAAAGATTAAATAAAAAAACAGAAAAATGCAATCCCAGGACAAAAGTATACATACTGTAGAGTACAGGGACAAGTGATGTTTTATTGAGGTACAAGCGTGAATGATTAGGCAACATATTTAGGTGTAGGTAACACTGTGATATCAATGGTTTTTATCTTAAATCATCAGAAGGAGCAAATGTATTTGTTTTGTAATGGAAAAAACAAATTTATTCATTTTATGACATGTTTTGCATAGGGGTTTTGGACCCATAGATATCTACCCCCCTATAATGATGAAAATATAGTTCAAAAGTTTATGCAAAAGTGAGTTTTATGAGCCAAAACTGTTGATTTGTAGTTAAATATATCATATTTTTTTTGTATTTAGAGCAGTGCACAATTTAGCCATTTGGATAGATTTGGAGACACTAATGGACAACAGGGTACACTGCTATATTTTGCATCATAGACCTTTAGTAGTTCTGCATATCATCCTCAGATTTTGCAAAACTTGTGGACATGGAGTTTATGATCCAGGAAATGTATATACAGATCCTTTCCAAAAAATTAGAATATCATGGAAAAGTTGGTTTTTTTCCATAATTCCATTCAAAAAGTGAAACTTTCATAGATTATAGATTCATTACACACAAAGTGAAATATTTCTAGCCTTTTATTTGTTTCATTTTTCATAATTTTGGCTTACAGCTCCAGAAAACCCCCAAAACAGTATTTCAAGAAATTAGAATAGTGTGTCGAAAATCAGCATTTACTTCAGTTATTTCAGAGAATGAATGTTTTAGACTGAGTGTCACACTATCATCTAATTTACTCAAAACACCTGCAAAGTTTATCTCAGTTTGGTTCAGTATGGGGAAGACTGCAGACTTGACAATTGGCCAGAAGACCATCATTGACACCCTCCAGAAGATGGGTAAGCCACAAAAGGTCATCGCTAAGGAGGCTGGCTGTTCACAGAGTGCAGTGTCCAAGCATATCAATATAAAGTTTAGTGGAAGGGAAAAATGTGGCAGGAGAAGGTGCACAAGCAAAAGAGATGACCGTAGGCTTCAGCGGATTGTCAAGCAAAGACGATTCCAAAATTTGGCGGAGATGCAGAGGGAGTGGACTGAGGCTGGAGTCAGTGCTTCAAAAACCACCACGTACAGAGTGTGACACTCAGTCTAAAACATTCATTCTCTGAAATAACTGAAGTAAATGCTGATTTTCGACACACTATTCTAATTTCTTGAAATACTGTTTTGGGGGTTTTCTGGAGCTGTAAGCCAAAATTATGAAAAATGAAACAATTAAAGGCTAGAAATATTTCACTTTGTGTGTAATGAATCTATAATCTATGAAAGTTTCACTTTTTGAATGGAATTATGGAAAAAAAAAACTTTTCCATGATATTCTAATTTTTTGGAAAGGATCTTTATATAGAGAGAGAGAGAGAGAGAGACTAATTTATTTTATTTTTTTTAAACAGCTTCAGCTTTTTAATAAAACATATTTTAATATTTGTGAATGACAATGCATGGAAATATTTTTGTTGAGATCAACTTTGAATTAAAACTTGAGTTAAAGGTGCACGTGGATTTTAATGATGTTATTGTAAGCTAGCCTACTAATAGTTTAAAACTCCGGGAAGTTCGAATTCGGTCCCACTTCATATTAATTGTTTTAATAAAAATAAACTTGCCGTGCACAACGTAGCATAAGCATTAGCTAGTTGCTCAAAAAACATTGTTGTAGAACGTAAGCAAGGACTTATTTTTTGTTGCGGCGTCAGCTGTTGGCAGTTGGAATTTCTCCGTTTTTTCCAGTTGCTCCAGTGTGCGACCCCGGTTGCCAGAAGAAATCTGAGAAAATCTGAGCAAAACCGTTCTAGAATTCTACCAGTTCAGTTGAGATGAGTCTAGATTTCTTCAGTCGGGCTGTGTGCGACGGGCTTTACAGCTGCATTGGAACGTTCATACTACAACTCAGTCTCTGGCTGCGTCCCAATCCTGTTTTTGCTCCACCCTCGTAAACTTCACTTGTAAACTTCACTTGGGAGGATGTGACGCACATACCAATAAAACAGGAGTATACACTTGCGTTTAGCGAGTGGGAGGGAGCGAGGGCGGAGCGGGTTATTTGAATTGAGACGCACTTCACCCCATCTATACTCGGAAGTTAACCATGCTGCTGCACAGTGGCGTATCGTGGGATCGCGGATCATGTAAAATGTCTGTCACCGTAGCCTACCTTTAAACGGATTAAACTATCAACCTGTTTACATTAATTATCAGTCAAGCAATTGAAGTGAAAACAGGTTTTTAGAAAATATGCAATTTTATTTTACTGACAAAAATAGGTTATTTAGGGGTTTATATACATATCTGTACACACCCTTAGCCTAATACTTGGTTGCTGCACCTTTGGCAGCGATTACAGCTTCAAGGCGTCTTGGGAAAGAAGCTACGAGCTTGGCACACTTGTTTCTGGACATTTTTGCCCATTCCTCTTGGCATATCCTTGCAAGCTCCGTCAGGTTGGATGGGGAGCATCGGTACACAGCCATTTTCAGCTCTTTCCACAGATGTTCAATTGGATTCAGGTCTGGGCTCTGGCTGGGCCACTCAAGGACATGCACAGACTTTCTCCGAAGCCACTCCTTTGTTCTCTTGGCTGTGTGCTTCGGGTCGTTGTCATGTTGGAAGGTAAACCTTCGCCCCAGTCTGAGGTCCAGAGCGCTCTGGAGCAGGTTTTCTTCAAGGATCTCGGTGTACTTAGCTGCATTCATCTTTCCCTCTATCAGGACTAGTCGCCCCGTTCCCGCTGCTGAAAAACATCCCCACATCGTGATGCTGCCACCGCCATGCTTCACTGTAGGGATGGTATTAGCCAGGTGATGAGCGGTGCCTGGTTTCCTCCAGACGTGACGCTTGGTATTCAGGCCAAAAAGTTCAATTTTGGTTTCATCAGACCAGAGAATCTTGATTCCCATGGTTTGAGAGTCCTCTTCCCAGCGCCGCGCCTCGCGTTCTAGCGCTCTTGGCGGCTAGCGTTTTTTGGCGGAGCGCTCTGGGCCACACCCGAGATCTAGTGTTCTCTAGAGGTCTGAATATTGTAGTAATATTGTAGATTGTTGATATTAATATATCAGATCACTACTGTCTGTTTTTTAATGTGACTCCCGCTGGTTTAGCAAAAAACGATACAGAGTGTTTCATTAAAAGACGTTTTTTAAGTCCGTCTTCAAGTTCCCTTATTACATGTGTAGTCTACCTCTCTCAGTTGAATTCTCATCAATACATGAAAAAGTAAATCATTTCAACTCTAAATTAAGATCAGCTCTCGACATAGTGGCACCTGTGAAAACTAAAAAGAAATCACAGGCTAAAATAATGCCTTGGAAAAATGAGCGAATACGTCTGCTCAAGAGGGAGTGCCGTAGAGCCGAGCGAAGGTGGAGAAAAAACAAACTAACAATCCACCGAGAGATCCTTACAAAATCCCTATATGATTATAACAAAGCGTTACGCTGTGAGAGGCAGGCATACTTCTTTAAGATTATCAGTGAAAGCGGGAACAACCCTAGAATCTTATTTTCTACCATCGATCAACTTTTAAATCCTTCCCAGTTTTGTGAACAAATATGCCTTGCCTCACAGTCAAAATGTGAGGAGTTTGCATCATTTTTTGATAATAAGATTGTTAATATCCAAGCTGATATTGTGAATAATGTTGAAAATCCAAAAAATCTGATTGTTAGTGGTTCTCGGGGAAATCTAAATTATTTTTGTAAAATTAGTGAAGGGGAACTCCTTAAAATTATTTTGCAGTTGAAGTCATCCACTTGCTCCCTGGATGCAATTCCCACTACGTTCTTTAAGGAGGTCTAAGATAGTTTGATTGATGATGTACTGGATATTGTAAATTGCTCCCTAGAAACAGGCATCTTTCCAGATGCACTCAAAACAGCTCTAGTGAAGCCCTTACTCAAGAAGCATAATCTTGATTCTTCTGTTTTGAGCAATTTTAGGAGTATTTCCAACCTGCCTTTTCTGAGTAAGATATTGGAAAAGGCAGTCTTTAAACAGTTGGATGCGTTCTTACCGGACAACAAGATTCATGAAAGATTTCTGTCCGGTTTTAGAAGGGGAACTGAATCAGCGCTTGTAAAAGTAATCAATGATCTTAGAGTGAGCGCCGATAATAAAAATGTTTCTATTCTTGTACTTCTTGATCTGACTGCTGCCTTTGATACAGTCGATCATGGGATACTTCTAAACCGTTTTTGAAAATTGGATTGGTCTCTCAGGCACAGCCCTGAACTGGTTTAATACTTACCTTACTGGCAGAAGATATTTTGTTAGTCTCGGTGACCATGTTTCAGACAAACATGACATTTTGTCTGGTATTCCACAGGGTTCAGTTCTTGGTCCTCTACTGTTTTGTCTGTATATGCTGCCACTTGGAAAAAATATTTTTGATCATGGAGTGAATTTTCATTGTTATGCTGATGACACTCAGTTATATTTATCTGTAGTGCCAGATGATACTGATGCCCTAAATCCCTTGATAAATTGCCTATCCAGCATTACACAGTAGACGAGTAAAAATTTCCTCAAACTAAATGAAGATAAAACAGAAATTCTTATAATTGGTACAAATGCACAGAGAGAAAAGATATTAAGCAAATTTGGAAGTCTGGCTCTACAGAATAAGCCTGAAGTAAAAAACCTGGGTGACTCTGAGTTGGATTTTAAATCACATATCAACAATGTTACAAAGATTGCCTTTTTTCATTTAAGAAATATTGCAAGAGTTAGACCCTACCTCTGACTGGAAGATGCCAAAAAGTTGACCCATGCCTTCATATTCTCTCACCTAGATTATTGCAATGCACTCTTTACTGGATTACCTAAAAAAACTATTGATAGGCTGCAACTTGTACAAAATGCAGCAGCCAGAATTTTAACAAAAACCAGGAAAAGAGAACACCTTATACCAGTTCTAGCCTTATTTCACTGGCTCCCTGTAACATTGAGGATTGATTTTAAAATGATTTAACTTGTTTATAAGGCCCTAAATGGTTTAGCACCTTCATACCTCTGTTATTGCTAAGTATGTTCCAAACCGTTCCCTTAGATCGTCTAGTGCTGACTTGCTCAATGCCCCAAAAATTAATTACAAAAAGTATGGTGAAGCAGCTTTCTGTTCTTATGCACCAAAGGTTTGGAACAATCTCCCACTACAAATAAGACAAGCAGCCTCTGTTGATAGTTTTAAGAAACAGCTCAAAACCCATTTTTATGATCTTGCTTTCAATTAATTCCACCTTTTAAAAAATTTTAACACCATTGTTATTATGTTATATTTGTTTTATATTTCTTATACTTGTTTTATGCTTTTTATATCTTAGGATTGTTTTTATCATTATCAATTTATTTTATTACTATTATTATTTTATTTATCTTTATACATTTTATTTTTACTATTATTTTTATTTTTTAAATACATTTATTTAATTTCTACTATTATCATTATCAATTTTGATTACTATTATCATCTTATTTTTTATCTTATCTTAATACCTGTGTTATTGATTTCAATTGTTGCTCTTGTAAAGCACTTTGATCTGCATTTTATGATATGAAAGGTGCTATATAAATAAAGTTTATTATTATTAATACACTGCAAAAACCAAAAAATTTGTCAAGCTTAACAAGTATTTTAGTCTTACATTTAGACTTAAATTCTTATTTCTAAATAAGACAAAAAGATTGCCAATGAGGTAAGATAATAGTCTATAACTAGTCAAGCAAGAAGTACATAAAACATGCTAATTGGGATGGCAGGTATGCCATCCGCCAAGTTACGGCTTGGTGGGGCATGCCCCATACCTATACAGCACAGAGAGTTTGGCACTTTCCAGGGTTTCCTACAGAAGTAACCACGATGACCACAGACTCTCAGCCTTTAAAAACATTCACTTCTGTATGTTATGACCTCATGTAACCACACAGCATTCAGATACAACTTCACACATCCACACAATAAAGCCCACAATAAAGCCCCAAAAGCCTTACTATGCAAGAGACCTGGGTTCGATCCCCGCCTGGTACTAAAGTATAATTTAATTTTGGACTAAAACAGTGTGCACATGTTCTGGGTTTCTCATACAAGAATGTTTTTTTATGGCAAAAATGTTTACAATATTACCTGTTCACTTGTAGTCTGTTACTTAAACAATTCAGTCACTGGACACCACAGCAGTTATGCAATAGCTAACGTTATGGGAACAGGTATCCCATGGCCATTTGTCAAGCAAAGAAAAAAGTTTTAACACAGAATATCATCTGGTTAAGATCGCGTTGTTGCATTAATGTAAAACAATCTATAAATAACTGTGACAGGCTACATGTTTTCACAAAAATTTGTTTTAAAGACGGTCATTACAGAAAAGCCAACATAGTTTGGTAGGCTATCGCTAACACTGCACATACAGTTACAGTAGGCTACCAGGAAAAACATCCATGCATAGCGTAGGCCTACCTATGTTGTCATTTCTTTATTAATTTGTGACAAAAAAAAAGTGCACTTCAGCTCTGTTCACTTTATGCTTTTCACACATAACACAATGTGACTATAAAAATTATGTAGGCCTACTAGTAAACTTAAGAATTTACAATAATACATTAAGAATTGATGATAGCCTACTATAAGCTGCAATTCTTTAAGAGATCGGATTTATAAACTGTCAATTCCCCAAACATATCTGTTTCATGGTTAGTCACTTTTAAAAATTACAATAGCCTCCGAACATGGCTCTAGTCTACGCTACTCTGCAGACAATGTAGCTTACTGCAAACACTTTTAATTATAATAATAATCAGAATAATAATCTCCAGTAGGCTATTGTCTTATTTCTGGCTAAGATTCCTGGGGGGGGGAAATCTGGTGTCTTCTAAACCGAGTGCATCAGGTACTGTATATAGTAGCTACAGTAAGCAAGGGAAAATGCTTATTTGTACTACAATGTTTTTTTTTTTACAAATATTATTGTTTCTATACGCGAACATGATTTTCTTAGCATGTATAAAGGGTGCATTTTAAGCATTTTACAGTCTGTGGCTGCGGCGAGAGGATCGGTCGTAAGTCAAAATTTACGGGGTTTTCTTAAAGCCGTAGTTCATCATTTTAGACTAACATGAATACTGTAATTGAAACGAATACCTCTCAACCACTAAGGGCTAAGTTTATAAAGTTAAAATAGGCTACGTACCATCATACAGTTAAAATGACTGCAAACACTTTAATTTAGTTGTAGTTCTTGGTAGGCTAAAGCAGGGGTTCCCAAACAGGTCCTGGGGGACCCCTGTGTATGCTGGTTTTCGTTGCAACCACAGTTGCAATCCCAGAATTTGAACAAGCTGTTAATTTTTCTTAATTAGGTGCTTTTCATGTTTGGAGGAATTATTCGCACTCTTAAGACACATTATGTCAGAAATAGCTATGCATGCCGTGTAGAACAAACTCCCCATGTTCACGTTGTGCTTATTGTGCTATATTGCAACAATTACATAAAAAAGTGTTACAAAATAATGTATTTTCACTCAAATTAAAGAGTGAAGTGAATCAATAGGCTCCTAATTAGGTTGTTGAACACGTGTTTAACTAAATTTTTTCTATAAGCTTTAACACAATGCAGGTTTGGCTCGTTATCATTTGCTTTGTGTTTGAATTCATTATCTACCAAATGGTTAGTTTTAGTGGCCATGTGTCCACACTTTCACCAATTAGGAGCCTATTGATTCAAATCAGTCTTTAAATGGATCTGTTAAATAATTTTCTTATCTTTTTAAAATAATATAGCACAATAAGCACAATGTGAACATGGGGTGTTTATTCTACATGGCATCCATAGCTATTTCTGATATAATGTGGCTTAAGAGGGTGAATAATTCCTCCAAACATGACAAGCACCTAATTAAGAAAAATTAACAGCTTGTTAAAATTCTGGGATTGCAATGAAAACCAGCATACACAGGGGTCCCCCAGGACCGGTTTGGGAACCCCTGGGCTAAAGCACAGAATGCACCGTCTTTCTTTGGGCTACAACGCATGCACGCAAAAAAAAAATGCTAAAAAGTTGTGTAAGTCGCTCTGGATAAGAGCGTCTGCTAAATGCCTGTAATGTAATGTAATGCATGCGTGTGTTCTATATGTCTCTCTCGATGTAATTATCTTAATGCATTATCATCATTAGTTTGCTACCAGACACATTACATTAGTACACAAAAATAAGTGATATCTCACCAAAAAATAAGTTTAACGTAAATAAATGCCAAGTTACTCACGCATAGCCTACAAAGCACTGTCTGTAAGTCCTTAATTGCAACTTACAAAAACTAGGCCTGCCTTTAAAAGTATTGATATCAAAATGTGGCCAAGTTGAGACGGGTGCGTGAGGGTAGGACCCGAAATGCACAACTCAGAAACAGTGGTTGTGTGATAAAGGCCCATCAGGGCTTTATTAAAGGATAGTCCAATGAGCGTAGTCCAAAAACAAGCAAAGTTCATATACAGTAAATCCAGCCAAAACCAAAGTACAGTACCGAGGGAGAAGGCAGTCTCAGAATCGGTACACCATGCAAAAAGTCCAGTAACCAGAGTAGCTGTCAGCGGGGCAGTAGTACAGGCAGACGGTAGGCAGGCTCGAAGTCGAGGGCGATGCAAGAGTCAAGACCGAAGTCAGTAAAAGTACAAAAGACAGCAGGCAAAAACTCGTGGTACAGGCAGGCAGTGGTTAACAAAACAGAAGTCAGTAACAATGGTCAAAAACAGGCTTGGATCATAACAAAAAGGCAGGCTTGGAAATAATGCTCAAAAGTGCACTGAAAACAGGAGGCAACAATTTCGCGAAAACAAGACATGAACACTGAGTTTAAATGCAGGTGTAGACAGGTGCAGACAATTAGCTTGAGAGCAGCATGCGAATGGAAATCAGGTGTGGAAGGCTGACGAGGTAACAAGATAATTAGTAATCGTTAGTAATAAACCTATCCTGACCTAGCATTAGTAAATTAGTAAATGACATGCACGAGAAACGTAAGGTAAACATGAACACATGGTTAGAGAGTTAGTATTACCCAATCCTGATCTAACATTAGTAGATTAGTAAACTAGACACGGGAGAATGAAACAATTAGGGAAGCGTGAGCGACAGCAAGAGAGATAGAGAAAGCATGAACGCAAGGCTGCGGAAAAACATGAAAATGTGTATGCTAAACAATGAACTGGAAACGTAACATGAATCAAATATAAAACGTGACATGACATGACTAGAAAACAAATCGTAACAATAATCAAACATGAAACGTGACATGACATGAAAATGAAACGTAACAAGAAATCAACATAAAACGTGGTGTGACTAGACTAAACATAATACGTGACATTAACAAGAAATCTAAGACAAGAATTAAACATAAAACATGACATGACAGCTGGAATCGTGACACAAGTTACAACTAGGGATGTTGATAACGGATAGTTTTGCAACCGGTTAGCCGACATCATTTTTCGGTTAATTAACGGTTAGAAATGCTGAAACGCTCTAGTTATGACCCACATAATACCCCACCAAAAACCCCTGAATTAAAAATGCATGCATACATAGAATGGACGTTTCTCAGAATGGTATTTATTGCTTTCAAAATGTAACATTCAACGTAACAAATAATAAGTTGTAATATACATTGAATAGCCTACAAATAGCAGCCTATGTTGTCGCCCTAATTATTTTTAAATGGACATCGGCACATGCTAGCCTATGCTATAGCCGGATCTCTTGAGGGGGGAAAAAAAATCAAATTAGGCTATGACGTGAACTAGGCTAGACTAAATCAAATTTAGTCTACTTATTAGCTAGCCTACACATTTTTGTTCAGGAAGATTAACATGTTGACATGTTCTGGTGTTAATCTGTGCGTATGCTAGTCTGTTTACAGTAATGTTCACCGCCACACCCGCTCCTGGGGCACGGATGTCCCCGGCACACGCAGATAGCGTCTGGCTAAAGCTGGGGACACATTACATGACTTTTCCAATCGTAAGCGACAATGACAATAGTGAGTACCACACATTTAACAAATGTCATATGCAAATTTTCAGTTTCTTGTGTAGCACACACATAACGAAGGCTGTTTTTCAGGAGCACAAATCTAAAAGACAGACAATCGCTGCGTCCCAATTCAGTTTTTGCTCCACCCTCGTAAACTTCACTTGCAAACTTCACTTGGGGGAATCCCTTTTGAGACCAGGATGTACCCTCGGTCTCCATTTTAAGTGTGAGTCCAATCCGTTAGAAAGCCAAGTGAAGTTTGTGACATAGCCCCTCCACCCTCAACTTTTCTCAAGGGAACGAGTCTGCAAAAGAGTAGACTCTGCAAGCTCATATTACCCACAATTCACATCGAACGTCCTGTTCAGTGATAATCATGTTAATGTTTATCGCGGTATTATACATTAAAAGCGCATACAGAATGGAAAAGACGCTGTATAGGCTAATAAATACAGGTTAATCAAGTAGTAGTTTGCTATTTTGTATTTCATGGTTTAGCAAACTACTTTATGCAGCAACAGTGTAGCGTACTGTGTGATGTAGGGGTTCTCTATCTTAATCTTGCTTTTAAACGGATTATTAGGCTACTCCTGTCTAAATATTTTTCCGTAGCCTATAATTTCCCAGATAGCCAAACAATTTAATTTTGCAATAACCAAGACGAATAGGTAAATAAACTTGTACAGCATTTTACTAGACTTTATCCACATTTGTGCTGCCGCAAAATGCGTTAATTGACTATGTCATGCGAAGTGATCAATGAACAGCACATATTTAGGTAAATTCGTTTTTCTAGCTTGAAAGCATGCATTGCGCTAAACGCTGGTTCCAGCAATTTAAGTGGTTTTTCTTTCTTAAGAGGTATGCTTTCTAATGTATAAATCGTTTTGACCAAATTGAAAGTCTTAAATTACATTCTTTAACGTGATGAGGAAAAACGCAATGCTAACGTGCAACTCACAGAAAACGTTGGGATTTTTTGCCAGTTAATTATTCAGAATTATTGGCACCCTTATTAAACAATCTCACGTTAGTAATCTCTTTGTCATTGTCATTTGTTAATCATTAGCCTATATATAATTGATTCAGGGACTTTGTTTGATTGACATAAGCAAGCAAAATGAACGGAAACAGGTTGAGAATATGTACAACATCAGGAGGATTCGACCGTACCTGACCACCTACTCCACCCAGCTTCTTGTCCAGACCATGGTCACCTCACGCCTGGACTACTGCAACTCCCTGCTCGCAAGCCTACCGGCCTGCGCCATTCTGCCTCTTCAACTCATCCAGAATGCAGCTGCCCGGCTTGTGTTCAACCTCGCGAAATTTTCCCACGTAACCCCCCTGCTGAGGTCTTTCCACTGGCTGCCAGTTGCAGCCAGGATCAGGTTCAAAGTTCTGACCCTGGCCTACACTGCAGCAAATAGGACAGGCCCCGCCTACCTGCAGGACTTAATCCAGAACTATGTTCCTGCTCGACCACTTCGCTCTTCTACAGCAGGGCGACTGGCACTTCCCCCCCTCCGTGTCAAAGGCTCTCGCTTGTCCCGACTGCGGAGTTTTTCCACATTAGCACCTCAGTGGTGGAATGAACTTCCCATTCCCCTACGTTCTACTCCAACCCTGCCTGCATTCCGTCGAGGCCTGAAGACACACCTCTTCAGACTCCACCTTGACTGATATCCTCACCTAGGAATATCAGTTCCCTGTTCCCTGTGTTTTCCTGTTTGTTTATTATAGTTTATAATAGTATTTGGAATGGTTTATAATAGCATAGTTTATAATAGTATTTGGAATGGTTTATAATAGTATAGTTTATAATAGTATTTGGAATGGTTTATAATAGCATAGTTTATAATAGTATTTGGAATGGTTTATAATAGTATAGTTTATAATAGTATTTGGAATGAAGTGTGGTGTTGCTGATTTGCCCACAGCTTACTGTGAACTACAGTCAACGTTCATTGCTAGGGATAGCTGCTACATTATGCAAAGGATGTGCTTTGCCTTGTCTGTTCTGTAATGATGATGATGTCTCTGTACGCACTTACTGTACGTCGCTTTGGATAAAAGCGTCTGCTAAATAAATGTAATGTAATGTAATGTAATGTTCGGTTTAAATGCTTTATTCCAGCGCACGGGCTGTCCTACATATTTAAATGCTACACGATTTTATGACATAAAGAAATATGCTTGCCCACAAAACTTGCTGTATTTATTGATATTTGTTATTCAGTAAATCAATTGCTTGACTGGTAATTAATGTAAACAGGTTCAGAGTTTCATCCATTTAAATGTAGTCTACGGTGACAGGCGTTTTACATGATCCGAGATCCCACGATACGCCACTGTGCAGCAGCACGGTTACTGTGGTGGGCGGATCGATCCAAAATATCGATAGTATCGATACCAACGTTGGTATCGGTATTGATCAATACTTGCGTGATGAGATCGATACTTAAGTTTCAGTTTCTCTTCTCTATGTTCAGTACACAACTCCCGTTACATCCTAGTGGTTGTGCAAACACCGCTCCTCTCTCACTTCGCTCATGCTCACTTTGCTCCTCCCCCCCTCCTTCCCTGCCTGCTCATTATTATGCTGTGAGTTCAGCAGCGCGCTGGCTGCATGATGGCAGAGAGAAAGAGGAGCGCCGTTTGGAGTTATTTTACAGCTATAGACACAACTACTGCAAGCTGTGATGTCTGCAAAAAACAAATTCGGTACTGTGGAAACACGACAAATTTATACAAACATATCAAAACACACCAAAAAGAACACTCCGAGCTGCAGTCCAAACGGCGGGAGGAGGAGGGCCCTCAAACCACAACCAGACCCCCGGCCCCTGCACCGAGACAGAGGTCACTAGCAGAGGCCTTTCAGCATGGTCAACAATATCCAGGTGATTTATATAAGTGAAAATAAGATTTAGTCGTCTCCAGCATTAGTTAATGTTATTTTTCAGTGTAGCCTAATTGGTCATCATAGTTGTAATTTTAGCAGGCTGATTAAATATAGACTATTCTGACAGTCACATAATATTTTCAGCCAGTTGAAATAAATCTAAATGAATTATTTTATTGGAACTGAAAAATATATACCTATATTAAGATAAATGCCTCAAACCTGAAATAATAATATGGCTGAATATAATAACCCTTTTGTGTTAACTGACAAAGGAACATTAATTCCTATATTTAGGCTACATGCAGATAGGTTGTAGACTTAATTATTTTTGTTATTTCACCTAGGTGATTCCGTAAGAGCTATGGATATCACAAGGAGCCTTGCTGAGATGATCGTAAAGGACCTACAACCTCTGTCTGTGGTTGAAGATGAGGGTTTTAGGAATTTTGTAAAGACACTCGATCATCGCTACAAGATTCCAAGTAGGAAAAATTTAATGGGAGACAAAATACCAGCACTGTATGAAGAGTGTCGCTCAAAAGTGAAAAAACAGCTGGATCTTGCAAACAGTGTTGTACTCACAACGGACATGTGGACATCAAGAGCCACAGAGGCATATTTGACTGCCTCATGCCATATCAGTGATGAGAACTGGCAAATGCAAGCATATGTCCTAGAAACCAGTAGTTTTCCAGGAAAACACACTGCTGACAACATTTGCTCAGAATTAAAAAGAATCACCGATGAATGGGGCATAACTGCCAAAGTTCAGGCTGTAGTCACAGATAATGGTGCCAACATGGTTGCTGCTGTGCGCAAAGCAGGTTGGGCACATTATCCGTGTTTTGCACACACCTTAAATTTGGTAGTGAAAGACTCCATTAAGGCTCTCCCTGATCTTCTTGATATCCAGAACAGATGCAGCGCTATTGTATCTTTCTTTCACCACAGCACAAACGCAACAGAAAAGCTCAAAGAAATTCAAAAACAACAAAAGTTTCCAGAACACAAACTGATTCAATCAGTTGAAACAAGGTGGAACTCTGTGTTCTACATGTTCGAGAGACTACTTGAGCAAAAGGAAGCAGTGACTACAGTACTTTGTCTGCTTGGAAAGGCCTCACTGTGCTTGAGTGAGGAAGATTGGTCCTTGGTTAGTCTCTCCATTGATGCTCTGAGACCATTTGAAGAAGTAACACGAGAGATATCAACTGAGAAACATGTCTCAGTTTCAAAAGTGATCCCCCTGGTTACACTACTTCTGAGATCAACTGCATCTCATGAGGGCCAAGGTAGCAAGCTAGCTGCTGAGCTGTCAGCACAATGCCAGCACCGTTTCAGAGCTATTGAAACCTTTTATGGTCTTGCTGTCAGCACCTACCTGGACACAAGATTTAAAAACTTTGGGTTCCGTGACACGGCAAATGTTGAAGCTGTGAAAAAACGACTGATGACTGAAATGCAAAACCAGACCCCAACCCCAGTGTCAGCTCCGAGCACAAGCTCTGAACCAAGCACAAGCTCTGCCACCAGCTCTGTCTCAGCAATGGCTGTTGCAAGTACCTCCAGCTCCACTGCAGGGGCTTCTCCATCCCCACCTGCAGCAAAAGGTGGGATATGGACAGAGTTTGACACTCAAGTCCTAAAGGTTGTGAATGAGAGCTAAATTTGTTTAGTTATTTGCACTTTTTTTATTTGCACTATTGACTTTATTTTTCACAAACAATTGTGTGTAATAAAAGGGAATTTCTTGTTATATTGTTGATAATGTTATATTGTTATATTTATATATCGTTATATTGTTGATATTGTTATATTGTTGATAATGTTATATTGTTATATTTATATATTGTTATATTGTTGATATTGTTATATTGTTGATAATGTTATATTGTTATATTTATATATCGTTATATTGTTGATATTGTTATATTTATATAGCCTACTGTTATATTGTTTTTGAACAAAAACTGAATAAAACTCTTAACTGAAAAAGTAAAATTTTAATTTAAAGGATTTCTCAGTTCTCAGTTCTCCAGTAATAATTTTGTCCTGTTTTTTCCTGTTTGAAAATTGAGTTTGTTAATAAAAAGTATTTTGTATTTGTCTAAAATCTTTGTCCTGTGTTTTATTATGATCATAATCATGATCAACTAATTAAAGGAAAAAATCACAAAATCATTTAATGATCATGAAAATTATAATTTTCAATTTTCATTCCAATTTGCATATTGATGAAGCATTCACTTCATAAATTATGACGCGTGAGCGAATTCGTCAAGCTGCACAGAGCAGGTCGCACCAGACAGGAAGTCAAGTGCTAGAAACAGCATAGAGCATCCGTTCAATTTTCAAAATAAAACAAATTTCAAAATAAAACTACATTTATACACGTGTCCGTTGTGATAGAGCGAGCGAGACGAGCATGCACACTCACACACAGAGAGAGAGAAAGGTGGCTATGCGAGGTGGGAGAGTGGTGCAACTATTTGGTTAAGTCTGACGGATGCGGGTATGTATACATACAGGGAGAGAGAGAGAGAATCACTTGTTGACTGGTGCGCAGAAAACAGGAGAAAGGCGCTGGACCCTGGCAGAGGGCCAAAGTTGTAAACCCAGCATTCGCTACTGGTAAAAAGTATCGTATCGGTATCGGTATCGGCAATACTGGCCCTGTATTTACTTGGTATCGGATCGATACCAAATTTTGCAGTATCGCCCACCCCCGATAGATGGGGGTGAAGTGCGTCTCAATTCAAATAACCCGCTCCGCCCTCGCTCCCTCCCACTCGCTAAATGCAAGTGTATACTCCTGTTTTATTGGTATGTGCGTCACATCCTCCCAAGTGAATTTGCAAGTGAAGTTTACGAGGGTGGAGCAAAAACTGGATTGGGACGCAGCCAATGTACGCAGACGGATGCAGCTCTCTCGCACGAACGTGATTTCTCGTGGTAGACCTGCAGTCGCGAGAATGTCTTTTTTTCGGATATTTTGAAACCAAAACAAACACGGAGCCCATACAGTTTGCAACTTTGTCAGTATTGTTGTGGTAACTTGCAGAGTTGACATTATACAGACAGACACGCTCATATGTCTGCCACAAATCGCTCCTAATTTGTAGTATTCCAAAAAACATATTTATTCGGCTCAGACATCCGCACGTTGGATTTGATGTTTACTTCCGTATTTTTCCACCTCTGCCTTCCTCTGTGGCAAACTCACTTTTAATTGGCTATTGAAAATTCCCTTAGCGATTTCAGTCTTTGGCCAGCGCAACATGATTATGCAAAGACTAACCCGATAAAATCAAGCATGTCTGATAAAATCATGGCGTTCCCGACTGGGATCGTAGGAGACAAGACTAGCAGTATTTCACTCCCACACACATAACGATTACAGTTGTGACTTTACAGCGCAACTAGCCTGTATTAGACTGAACTGCCCTGGACTACCACAGACTCTGCCCGACCTCAAATCGTTGCCAAATTGGGCTAAAAATAGTGTAAAGGATTCAACATGTTGCTCGTGCTGCTACTGTATTTGAGCATGCTTTTGCACAATTTACATGAACTTTGTCATCCTTCTTCTTTGTAAAATTATTCAAAACTGAGCTACGGTTTGTGTGTTTCATTTTGATGTGGATACTGGCTATAATGTTAGCAACAGTAGAGCAGCTCTCTCGCTGAATCGCCCGCCACCCCTTCTGATCTGCTAGCAACCTACTGGGGAAATAGGACAACCGATTGACACCCCCCCCCTCCCCCGTATGTTCAATATAATTACATCTCCCCCATTATTTAACCCAATAACATCAACGACAAAATAAATTTTTATTATTATGCAAATTAACCGATAAGCTGTTAAGCATATTCAGATATTTTTATTTTTACGGCTATCCGGCTAACCGTTGACATCCCTAGTTACAACTAACAATATTGCCTAACTACCTCTATTCCAAAGCAACACTATCCAAACTTATTTAATGCAACTAGGCCCTGTGTATTTCATCTTACCATCTCAAGAGAATGTGGTCAATGAAACTGTATGTGCCACATCAAACCGTGAAAGGACAATACATTATAGTGGAAATAATCTGATTCACGTGTTGTAATTACTACACTACAGGGTATATTTGAACAATTGTCTGCATCCAGTGCTTTGGGTCTATGAAAAGTACAGCATGAATGAAATTTATTATTATTATTATGTATTTATTTGATGTATTTATTTATTTGGAATATTTAGATTTCTATAGAAACCTGTGTGTTCCTATAGAGCCTAGACATTACATTACATTACATTACATTACAGGTATTTAGCAGACGCTCTTATCCAGAGCGACTTACACAACTTTTTAGCATTTTTTTTTTTTTACATATTATCCATTTATACAGCTGGATACATACTGAAGCGATTCAGGTTAAGTACCTTGCTCAAGGGTACAACGGCAGTGTCCTACCTGGGAATCGAACCTGCAACCTTTCGGTTACAAGGCCAGTTCCTTAACCATTATACTACACTGCCGCCATTCTTGTGTTCACAAAATTCTGTTCACACATAACATTATTATTATGTTAACAATGTTAACAAATTAGTACTATTACGTATCTGGCATCATCTGACACACATATGGTAGGCTACATTGACAGGGCGAACATGTCTGGATAGGTTTGTAAAAATGCTATATGTCGGCTATTTTCAACGTCAACATATTTCTATTTTTCTCTGCATTTATTTATTCATCCCCCCTTTCTCTATTGTAAATTATCTTTCTTGTAAATGTCGTGAACATTTTAAAACCTGTACATTTTCTAAAGTAAACTTTACAACAAAGTATAAACATATCCTTTCTGGAGTGTAATTAATTGTCAACTGTTTAAAACATTAATTGAAATGATATGTTGTTCCATGAGGCCATTTTTGTTATTTGACATTTAAAGTTTGAATGACCACAATCTCTTCACATGCTAAGATGAAAAAACAAGTTGCATTAAATAATTTACGAAAGTTTGGATAGCATTGCTTTGGAATAGAGCTAGTTTAATTACTGTGAGCTACGATAGGCAATATTGTTAGTTGTAACTTGGTCACATTTTGATATCAATACTTTTATAGGCCTAGTTTTTGTAAGTTACAATTGAGGACTTACAGACAGTGCTTTGTAGGCTATGCATGAGTTGGCATAACTTGGCATTGTTTTACATTGAAAACTTATTTTTTGGTCAGATATGTTCTACTTGAGAGAGAACAAATAAGATTTTAAGTCTCATTATAGCACTAAAACACTTTTTAAGACATTTGCAGTGTAGCACAACTTAGAAAGAGTTGGCTCCATTAACAAAATTTGAGCACTGAAGAATGTGCATACATTATCAAAACCACTCCAACCATTTCTCCAACATTTACCTTGGTGTTTTTAATTCTTCAGTGAGAGGGAACCTTAAAGCACGAAGCAGATATACCTGCTTTAATGGAATATGTACACAGAAGTGCAGTGGAGAAGATCATGATGACCTCACTGCCTTCAGTTGCCTATACTTGACACTTTACGTTCCAGCCACACCCCCCTCCCCACCCTATCCGCCACCACCTTGGCAACAACAAAAAAGCTGCAACAGAACCCTCCTCTTTCATGTCTTTTTTTTCTTTTTTTCCTCTTTCTTTCAGACAGATTTCCCAATCTAGAGCTGGTGCATAGCTTTTCTAGCTTTTTTTCTGGGCCCAAAACCACCAAAGGGGGAAGAATTTGAGCAAAACTGTGACAGCCCTGTGTAGTAGTGAATCGAGGTAGAAAAAATGGAGAGGGGGAGGGAAGCGAGGGCCTACAATCTCGTAAGCATAAAACTGAATCACTTTTTTCTTCAACAGGTAAAATGTAATTTTTTTAATCGTTAGGTACATTTCTCCAAAACCTATGCATTGAGCACAAAGCAATTAATTCTTCTTCACTGTGCAGGATTCAAATATTTTTGGGGAAAATGAATGGCTACATAGAGCAAAACTGTAATTAATGCTCTAAAGTCTTACATAATTTAACATTAAAGTTTTCACCCCAACAAATGATTTTGTGTTGAAAAATTCATGAATATATTGTCAAAATATATCTTTTTATATTTCTTTCAGGAAATAATTAACAATGTTGACAATACTTGACATGAATGATGATGATAATAATTCTACCACAAACAAAATGACTACCATTAGCATTAGTACTTCTACAACTTCTAATACTACTCATAATGAATTCCAGATTAATGTAACATACAGTACATATATAGATTATGCAGAATTCCTCACTGATGTCTTCCTCTGTACTGATAGGAAATTCCTTGAAGTTGGACTGAGCACTTTTTTCCCAAGACCAGTAGGCGCTCTCATTTCATATCATGTCTCTCAGCACACCAGAAAAGATATTATCAGCTGTGGTCACAGTAAAATATATAGTAGCAAGCTGTACTGAGATAAGGTCCACCACAATTTTACCTTGCCATTACTATAATAGAGATTACCAATCAGCCTCAGGTATGCATGCCTGCAAGGCCCAAACTATCCAATGTCCCAAAGGCATCTTGGGCTTTGGGAGGCAGCAGGCACATATGACAGGAGGCCTAAAATGAGGAGCAGCCCTCTCTGCTCCTACTCCTCCCCTACAGGGGTCAGACCAATACCACAACCTAGCTATGCTGTCAAAACTAAATGAACATATCGAAGTCAATGTGAAAAGGCCACTATATTGTGGTCATATTTGCTACGTACAGTATATCTACAGTTTTTGCTTCTCTTCCTTAAGCAGTTTGTGGCATAACTTCCTCTTGCAGCTGAAGGATACAAGCTACCTAACACCCCCTCCTAGAAAAGGAGCGGGTCATCTTTAAAACCAGCAGTGCTGAAACTGTGGGTCTCGACCCAAACTTGGGTCGCGGGAGATATCTATTGGGTCGCGGAATCGTGTAGGCTACAGCAGCATTCCAATGCAATTACGCCTATATGAACAAAGTGTTACTATTCATTAATGTTATTCTGCATTGGTACAAATAAATAGAAAAAAATAAAACACATTTTTTTACTGTTTACATTTGACTATGTTTCATATGATCACATAAATGTCTACTTTATTTAATCTTGACCTTGGGGCGTCATTAGTACACTACGATTCACCAAAACGCTGTTAACAGTGATCTTGATGCTCTTCGATACAAGCTAGCTACTTACTTGGTTTTTACATCCTAAGATAGTTAACGGCTTTAGCCAGTCTTTTTGTGCTTTTGACATCAAAAAACAAAAAAATCTGTAGGCTATAGAAATATTGGCTGTATTGAAATATTAGTTAATTTGTTTTAAGTTTCCTATTGTGAAATGGATAAGTGGCTAATTGGCTACAATCCCAGAAAAATGAGATGCACTGACGATGAGTGTAAATGTTTTTTTTTTTTATCCTTGTCTGTCTGGCAGCTTAAATCACTCTCCCCCGACTATGCTTTGATAAAGCCCAATGCCCTATTCACACTGGACTAGTAGCCTAACCTGGGACCTCCCGTGAGTTCTAATAATTACAGAAGTCTTCTGTGATCTTAATCCCGTGCGGATCTGCCAAGTCCGTAATTTGTAAAGTAAAAATTCCACCGCAAATTAGGCTACCCACCATGCAAAACACAGATATCAGCTGATAATATTAGTCCCGTATGAATCAGCATCTCAGTAACTTGAGGGGATATTTTTTCTCCCTCAGAAAAAGAACTATCTTTCTGGGTGGAGAATTATGGAGGCTGCAAATTTTGACAGCATTTTGGGTGCGGTTCTTCTGCCAAACGTCTTTAAAGGTAAGCCCTGAATTTATTAAATTATCTAACCCTGTAGCCAGGGGTGTGGGTCACATGTGGTCCCCACATAATACAAGTCCAGTGTGAATAGGGCATAAAATGTTAATTTCTGTTAATTTCACTATGCTTTTTGCGATTATTTGCCTGCTAATTTCAGTAACTTTGTCCCATCATTTAGCTTATAGGTATTAAAAACATGGCTATTGTCAGCAGTCTAACAATTAATTGTTCATTAATTAAAGAAAATTACATTATTTTGCACTGCGAAAAGTATGGATTGATATACTTGGGTCATTGCTGAAAATGTTTGTGCACCCCTGATTTAAACCATTTAAAGTGGGTAGGAGGAAACAACACAGTCTAAACTGATTTAGACCAGATAAGCTTCTGAGAATGGACACAGAGTAAAACGCTCAGTGTTCATTCATGTGAGTGCAAGCAGGATCAAATTGAAAATGACTCCCTCTGAGTTGTTTTTACACTTTGCATATAACTGTGTAGCTATTGGCCTTTATTTAAAGACAGCCATTTTGATTAATACATTGCTGATGTTAACAATTTACAAAGGGATTGAAACAAAATTACAGTATTTATAGATAGGGATTTAAGGTAAAATGCCTTGTGCTTCTTAAAACATTTACTTGCAAATCCCTTTTCTTGCAGCTAGCTTAAAAACTAGCTTGTTTGGATCTCCTCAGCACACAATTGCAGGAGACATAAACACAATCACCTACAATCCTTCTAGAGCAAGGAGGTTCATTCAACTCAGAAAAGATAGAAAAAGGCAACACCCTCTCCAGTAATGAGTGCATTGTTTGGAGCAGAAATTCCTGGAATTCCAAGGTATTAATCCGTGCAGCCAGAACCCATGCCAACAGCAAGGCAGGAAAAGGAGGAAAACGGCAAACCTTTAGCTGTAAGTTAGCAGAGACTGTATCGGACCAACATCAAAAAAAACCACGGTGCCGACCAGACCACTGTGAAATTGCGATTTGCTTTCAGTGGTGGTAGAAATATTGAGGGGGAGTAGGACGTATCTAGACATCTCATAATGTTGCTCTTATGAATCATTGTCTGGCACTGTGTAAACACTATGACCTAAGGTAACGCTGCTGCTCACTGTTGGGCTCTAGTTTCTGTTTATGACACAATTATGTTGCTCAAAAGCAGCTTTCTAGGCACTATATTTCTATTTTTGTGTTTTATTGTATACCTTAAATAAACAAAGAAAGTCGCACGCTCTTTCTGCTCCCGTAATTTATTTCCAATGTGTTATAAGAAAAAGAACAAATGTTTCAGCACACACTGCCTTCATCAGGGTTACGAAAATGAGGAAAGCCAGGTAGTTTATAGACATACGTGAGATTAGTAAAACACTCAACAGTTGTGTGTGTGTGTGTGTGTGTGCACGTATTTCACACCATACAATATAGGCTACATCTCATTCAATTACAACAAATCACCACAAACAAATTTCATCAATAGCTACATACATGGAAACCAAAACAATAGACAATTAAATAAACAAAATTCATAGAAAAGGTCTCAAATCAAAATCAATATTAAGTCCATTAGGAGCCAATGTCCTCAAATATGATATCCAAAAAGCCCTGTAGGCCCTTCAAAATCTAAAGTCAGACCCTACCATCATAATAGCGGATAAACGAGGAGGAATTGTTATACAAAACAGATTATATTAATGAGTGCCGTAGACAATTACCCAATAAAGACTTCTATTCTAAACTGACAAGTGATCCTACACTTGAGTTTCAATGTAATGTCTTGTCCATAGTTAAGCGATTTGTGTAATCAGGGCAGATAAATCAGAAAGAATCTGGCTTTTTAAGTGTGAAGTTTCCTAAGATCCCTACTTTTTACACAAAGCCAAAAATTCATAAACAAGTGTCTCCACCACCTGGCCGACCTATTTTGTCAGCTATTGACTCTGTCACATCGACAGCCTCATAACGAAAGTGCCTAAGTCATTTTTTGGACATTTTGAGATTTTCTGCCTAAATCACTTGATTTATCATTCGTCAACAGTGTAAAAATTCTCAAGTCACTGCAGGTCGCTGTGCACTTCCTGAACCACTCTAAGAAAGAGTTAATAAATACTCACTGACATAGAATTGCAGCAGTTTTTTGCCTTTTTCTCAAAACTACAAAAAATGACTTAGGCACTTTTGTTATGAGGCTGTCGACATGTAATATCTCAAAATTTTTTGATCATTATATCTAACCAATTTTTGAAACTCTGCCCTCTTATGTAAGGGACACTAGTCAGATGATCTCATTGATTGACTCTCTTGACCCATTACCTGATGGCATTTTATTAGCCACGTTTCATGTTGAAAGCCTCTATAGCAAGTAGCAACATACCATATGTTGGTGGTTTACAGGTATTGCAATACTTCCTACAACAATGGGAACTTATACCCTCTAATGAGTGTGTGACACAGTTAGCAGAACTTATCCCCTCTAATGAGTGTGTGACACAGTTAGCAGAACTTATACCCTCTAATGAGTGTGTGACACAGTTAGCAGAACTTATACCCTCTAATGAGTGTGTGACACAGTTAGCAGAACTTATACCCTCTAATGAGTGTGTGACACAGTTAGCAGAACTTATACCCTCTAATGAGTGTGTGACACAGTTAGCAGAACTTATCCCCTCTAATGAGTATGTGACACAGTTAGCAGAACTTATACCCTCTAATGAGTGTGTGACACAGTTAGCAGAACTTATCCCCTCTAATGAGTGTGTGACACAGTTAGCAGAACTTATACCCTCTAATGAGTGTGTGACACAGTTAGCAGAACTTATACCCTCTGAGTGTGTGACACAGTTAGCAGAACTTATACCCTCTAATGAGTGTGTGACACAGTTAGCAGAACTTATACCCTCTAATGAGTGTGTGACACAGTTAGCAGAACTTATACCCTCTAATGAGTGTGTGACACAGTTAGCAGAACTTATACCCTCTAATGAGTGTGTGACACAGTTAGCAGAACTTATACCCTCTAATGAGTGTGTGACACAGTTAGCAGAACTTATACCCTCTAATGAGTGTGTGACACAGTTAGCAGAACTTATACCCTCTAATGAGTGTGTGACACAGTTAGCAGAACTTATACCCTCTAATGAGTGTGTGACACAGTTAGCAGAACTTATACCCTCTAATGAGTGTGTGATACAGTTAGCAGAACTTATACCCTCTAATGAGTGTGTGACACAGTTAGCAGAACTTATACCCTCTAATGAGTGTGTGACACAGTTAGCAGAACTTATACCCTCTAATGAGTGTGTGACACAGTTAGCAGAACCTGTTTTAACTCATAACTATTTTGGGTTTGAATCTGATTCTTTTTTACAAATAAATGGGACTGCAATGGGGTCACCTATGACACCTAATTTTGCCAATTTGTTTGATGGACTATTTTAGGAGAATGTAATTTTTAATCCCTTTTGGCTAATCACCCCATCTCCTCCCTTAAGTACACAGGAATCGAGCCCGTTACTCTGTCGAGGAGAGGGGGTGATATCGACACTCTTTTACTACAGAGGGAGGCATTTTGGATATCATATTTGAGGAAACTGGCTCCTAATGGACTTAATATTGTTTTTGATTTGAGGCCTTTTCTATGAATTTTGTTTATTTAATTGTCTTGGTTTCCATGTATGTAGCTATTGATGAAATTTGTTTGTGGTGATTTGTTGTAATTGAATGAGATATAGCCTATATTGTATGGCGTGAAATACGTGCACACACACCTATTGAGTGTTTTACTAATCTCATGTATGTCTATAAACTACCTGGCTTACCACATTTTCATAACCCTGACGAGGGCACCGTGTGCTAAAATGTTGGTTCTTTTTCTTATACCACATTGGAAATAAATTACGGGAGCAGAAAAAGTGTGCGACTTCTTTTTTTATTTATGTGTTTTCTCCAGTTTGTCTGCACCTCGCGAAAGTTTTTTTGGGTGTGTGTCTCCAGCTCGTATACTCTATTGATTATTTTATACCTTAGCACACTCTCAGAAATAAACATACAGAGGAGGTACATTTTTGTTCTTTAAGGAACAAATTTCCCAAATGTACCCTGAAAGTACAAAAATGTTCTATTTGACTACTAATAGGTACCTTTTCAAGCAAAAAGGGTACAAATTAATTATGCATTGCTGGCTAGGGGTACTCTTTTTTGTACTTATCTTTTACCAACCTGAAAGCAAGCTTCAAGTGAAAACTACTTTTCAAAAGCAAAAATTAAGACTAAACAAAAATAAGAATAGGTTCTTTAATCTTGTATTGTACTAATCTAATCTAATCTGAAAGAGGAAATGGGGCAACAGCAGGGGAGGGTGAATGGGGGTGGTTGTGTGGGGTTGAGGTGGGGGAAAGAGTGTAAATGAAACCCTTTGCCATCTGGTTTCGTAATCACCTCCCGCACAAAGGGCTCTTTTTTGGCAGCAATTATTTTATTCGGTGTCCTCTCCTTATTTATTCCCAAACCGCAGGTAAAGGAAAGAGATATGTTCGGAATTCTCTGACCAGGGTACTTGACCTCAATCTGAACTTGGTATCAAGCGACTCTTTAGGCAGCCCACCAAAGCAGCAAAGGCCTGCTGCCCCACTTTAGAGTTACGAGTACTGAATCCCACTTTAGAGTTACGAGTACTGAATCCCACTTTAGAGTTACGAGTACTGAATCTCACGTTAGAGTTACGAGTACTGAATCTCACTTTAGAGTTACGAGTACTGAATCTCACGTTAGAGTTACGAGTACTGAATCTCACGTTAGAGTTACGAGTACTGAATCCCACTTTAGAGTTACGAGTACTGAATCTCACGTTAGAGTTACGAGTACTGAATCTCAGGTTAGAGTTACGAGTACTGAATCCCACTTTAGAGTTACGAGTACTGAATCCCACTTTAGAGTTACGAGTACTGAATCTCACTTTAGAGTTACGAGTACTGAATCTCACGTTAGGCAGCTCCTACCAGATGTTCTGCAACCTTAAAATACTACGAGTGGAAAAACAGAAAAGGTGTATTTGGCTTTTAGCCTTCAAGGCTGGGAGCATTCAAGGATAAATGCATGCACTCATGAAGCATTCTTTGGGTTGGTCTGTAAGGAGCGGGTAGAGTCTCACAGCATGGCAGCTGGCCAAATCACAGTTCAAACATTGCCACAAGAATATGGAGCAACCCAGGCCACTGTCGGCTCAAACTCGGAAGACCTTCTTCTGCTTAAATTCATCTTTTGTATCAGGGAGGTGGAAGTCCTACATTAAGAAAACTAAGAAAACAATCCTGCAGGGCCAGTCAAAGACTAATGTGAATTTAAAGTTGATTTGCCAATAATACTTCCTTGCATGTTTTAGTTGTGCTTCTTTGAATAGGTAGTTAGGTGTTCTTAGCAGCTTAGTAGTCATAGTTAAGTTAACTTTGTAGTCTTTTTTAAATGTGTCCAAGTTATGATAAATGTTGTTCAACGTAATATAGATTTAGTAACAATACAGTTCCTAAGAAACACAATAAAAAATGGTACAATGATAAAATATATCAAGGCAGTTTTGTCAATCCTGCATTGTGCCAATCTGTGCTGTCCTGTGCTCTCATTTTCAGAACACGTATTTTGTCTCCACTGTACACAGGCGTGGGCAGAGACAACATGTGTTTTGAGTTGTTCCAGGTTTCTGTGGTCTGTGTTTAGGTCTTGGCAGAGAGTAATGAAGTACTTAATCCAGCCTACCTGAAAATGTGCCTAGGACTCAGGTGTGTGTGTGTGGGCTGGGGGGAAACATATTACAAATACTGATTTAAATTACAGCCAATCCTGAACAAGCCTTAAAATACCAGTGGCGGCTCCTGAGCTGAAAATTGGGGTAGCGGAAAACTTCCCTTTAAACTGATTATTGGTCTTAATAATTTTTCAATCTGTTTCCTTGATTAACAATAGGCCACATCAGCGTTTAATTCACCAATTACTCAATGCCATCAAATGTAGCCGGTTCTCCTCAATTAGGCTATTAGGCAAGTAATAAAATTATTTTAACTTGCGTCGCAAAATTGTGCACATTTTAATCAACATTATAATTGTGGATACATGTGCTCTTCGTTCTCCGCACTCTTAATTCCAAAAATATTAATGGAAATTAAACGATCTTAAAGCTCAGCTTTTGTTAGATTATTTTTTTATTGCAGGTTGTGCTTGATTAAAATGTGCACAATTTTGCGACGCAAGTTAAAATAATTTTATTACTTGCCTAATAGCCTAATTGAGGAGAACCGGCTACATTTGATGGCATTGAGTAATTGGTGAATTAAACGCTGATGTGGCCTATTGTTAATCAAGGAAACAGATTGAAAAATTATTAAGACCAATAATCAGTTTAAAGGGAAGTTTTCCGCTACCCCAATTTTCAGCTCAGGAGCCGCCACTGTAAAATACTGGCTGAAATGCAAGCCAATCTTGAAAGAGCCTCAAATTACTGGCTTAAACAAGAGCCAATGATTCAAAAGTCAGAAACTCTGTTGTGGATGCCTGCCACTACTGCAGGAAAACACAAGCAGGCAGCATGGCTGCAGTCTCCAGAAGCCCACAGCAATATAAAACAAAAAAAATTATTCAGATGAATCTCTATGAATGTCTTACACCCTTTTTCTCCTCAATTTGGAATGCCCAACGGGAGAGCACAGACAAGCACTCGCTCTACTGAAAAGCACATGATATCAGTCCTCACTTCCTTTCAAGCTGTGGTTCACACGTCAGTATGCGCAGGTTAACAGCAAGACTTATGGGTGCCTGAACGAACAGCGGGGGTTGCTGGTACGTGACGAGACACTGTCATCATTGGGTGACTGAAACCCTACCATCCCGGGGTGAGGATAGGACCAATTCTGCATCTCCCTGCGGGGCTGCTGGTCACAGTCGGCACTGGCATGGTACTGATTTGATACCAGATCGTGGGGCCCATCCATGCACTAGAACAGTGCCTTACAGGATGAACCTACCAGATTATTAATTTTGAGTCTCACATGCACTAATACTATTTGAAGTTTTGGAATTCAAGATTAGTTTACAGGAATATAGAACACTTTTAATTTCAGAAATTCACGCATCAATCAATGGCTTCCTTGGAAAAGAAACATAAACTTTTTGAGGTAGGAAGACACAACAAGAAACTGTATTGAGAGCCGCCCAGTTCCTGCAAATGATGAGCAACAATTAACTAACAATTACTGTGGCAACAACACTGCCTCTCATATTTAAAGGGGCCAATGCCCCACTCTTACTCATGGGTGCAATTACACAGATCATTTTATAAGGTTGCAGAAAAATGGAATTTGCTCAGCTCTATGATGTCCCACAACGCAACAGTACATCCCACCTTTATTGGCCCTTTGTAGAGACTGCACAAACTGAGGATGGATGCATTATGTATTGTACATATGTTTCCTGTACTACAAACTCAATTTAAATAAATCACAAATAATCAAATCACTTTGGGATGTGACCCCATGTGAAACTCTGGTTGGAGACGCATAAGTGACTTTTAAGTGTAACACTCTCTTGAGTATCATGATTTGGTACTATACTGTACACATACCTCAAAAAGTACATGTTTGTTTTCACCGCATTTAGATCTCACGCAAATGTAAAAACATTCCAAATTGTTGCACTATATAAGGAGAGATAGGAAAGATTTATATATATCCATATATAGAGTACAGCTCAGAAACACACATCATACATTTACTTGTATTATTTCCAAAATTAAAAAGCAATTGATGAGATGATGATTAATGAGCCATAGAGTCTCTATCCGCACAGAAAGATATGTCATGCCTAGCATGCATGATTTGCTGTTGGATCCATCTTAAAATGCAGCAGCCTTAGAGTAATGATACATGGCCTACATCTCAAGTTTAAAAATTGCTTTAAGCACGTTATTAGATTTAATAGCGGGGAAGCAATTTTAACCCATTTTCCATTGGACATCATCAAATGTACAGACAAGTGGGAACAAACATTTTTTCAAAGTCAGAGTCAACAGGCAGTCATGGTTTGGAGGGCAGATTGTTTGCTTTGCCAAAGCAGGAAAAGTCGGCCTTTTCTGACCGGTATTTTGAATCGCACACAAACCGCGTCCTGCAACACGAGAACCAAACCATCCCCCACCCCCGATGATGCAATCCAGGCTTTCTCCCAGCCAGAGCTTTTCATTAGAGCCAATGATCGGGTAAATAAAAGCAACTTGCCAGTGTTTCAATCTGTGGTCTCTGCATATTACAATATTAAGAAACTTATGTGCTAAAAACAATAGTCTTTTAGCTAATTTAATGGAAGTGTAAGCCTCCTCTTGTTTAATTTTAATTCTAAACTATGATATCATCTCTGTGCTAAAAATGAGCACTGATACGTTCCCTTGATCACATGATTGGAGATGAACATGATTGATTGGACGAGAGAGAGTTTGCCTAAGAATTTTTCTACACACAATGTCGTGTTAAAAGATACTGAAAATCCAGACTGTCCTAAGATATAAGTATACTATAGTTGCATGTTCAAACTATAGTATACTCTCAACCATCACAGCGATGTGGGCATCAACACTGCAAAGCTTCTCATCTGAGCAATCTGACACCTGAAGGTTATGTATCTAGTTAAATCATGCCTGCAGATTTTCTTGTAATACTGCATTTGCCTACAGTCACGTAAAACTGGATCAATGTAAACTGGACCAAAAGAAAATATGAAACAAACTACTACAGATACAGAAGAAATTATTATCTAGTTAGTAGGGTGAGTATCAGGGTTAGTGCCTATTTAAGAGCCAGGTATGGACATCCGCTAACACGTCTAACTGTAAAAAACTTTGAACTTTCAATAGTAGTATCATTTAGTTTAAAATATGTTTGGTACATATTTATGGACAAGGGCATTGTTATAGAGGTGACACATTAGTGTTAAGGTACAAGGTTGAATTCCGTATAACACCATCAAACTGATGAAGGGAGCATGCAGGAACTTTGAATCTTATCAGAAACATTTTGAGTACAGATCTTTTTATGATATTGGAGAGACATAGCTTTCTTGTGTGTGTGTGTGTGTGTGTGTGTGTGTGTGTGTGTGTGTGTGTGTGTGTGTGTGTGTGTGTGTGTGTGTGTGTGTGTGTGTGTGTGTGTGTGTGTGTGTGTGGACTTATAGGTGTTATTCCATGGGCATGTGTATATGCAATGCTACGGCTATAAAAAATAATTCTTCCCACCACCCCTCATTGTAGGTCAACTTTATTTGTAAGTACAATTGTAAGTTAAAAAAAAAAAAACATTATGATGAAGCCTCTCTGAGGGAAGGATATAACAAATAAATAAGCATAACAAAAGAAAAACCAGGGCAAACAGACATAGACTGATATAGACAGGACATGGACTCAAAAACCAGAGGGAACAGACATAGACAGACATGGATAGACCTGACACAAACTAACGAGGAGACAGGGGGTGTGTCCCAATATTCCTCACTCCTCATATCCTTTCCTCCACTAGTCTCCTACACCCGAAAGTATGCAAAACTGCCTGTATGTTTCAAGTACAAGTAGTTGCATGTACAGTATACAATGTACCCGACATTGTGGTTTGTGTTGAGACATTAATTCATATGCAACCATTAATATGTAATTCATATGTAATCAACAACATTATATTAGGACACAAAGATTGGTTTCCATGTACAGAGGAGAGGAGGTGGTAGTGGAGGAAAGGAGGATGCATTTTTCGAGTATTGGGACGCACCCAGGGAAAGAGCTGTGGTAGGGTATGAAATGTATCTTTAAAAAAAATGATATTGATGATAATCGTAAATATCATTGGCAAATATTATTAATGGTCTGGTAAAACCTACAAGCAAAGAACATTGAAATTTAAGGATTTAATTTCAGTATGTGCCAAATCTGCCAATTAGCAGGAAGGTTATTTTTCTTGGTACCATCTAAAAGTCTATCTAGAATAGCCACAACAGGTGCGATGAGAGATTGCTGTTCCCGCTCGCCTTGCAGGAAGGAAGGCATCAAGGACGGTGTGTTATTTCTATTAGCCTCTGCTTCCCTGTCCGTCACATTCTCCACAGTCAAACATCACTGTCTCTGTCACACAACAGCATTCCATCTGAACAATACAAATGAAAGAAACATTTTTTTGGGAAATGCAATCTGCCTGCCACTAAGTGACCTGCCCCGAGAGGTGAATGCAAAAGAGATGTTGCATGGCCCAAGGGCATCCAATCCTTTTCATCTCAAGGCCCCCTAAAATGACCACCCTGTGGCCAAACTTAATATGATGCTTGACTTTTGACACCTTGATCCAGCACCCACTTTGGGCTGCAATATGGTAGGCTATTTAATTGGCTCTAATAAATGGAAGCATGCCTAAATCGCGATGTCATTGTCATACAATAGCCTACATGCTATTTAGTAGAATATAGGCTAAAGATTAAAGAATGATGATCGAAATATATGACCAAATCAGACATGGTTTGTTTTACCTGAAAGTAATGGATCTTTTTTTAAATCCATTAAGTATCCTCCTTGAGTGTGAGTTACTGCGATTGTTTTCCCCAATATGTTTATTTGGACTTGGAGGGAAAGTTTTAAAAATAAATGTCATCGGTCAAATGTCATAGCCTATTTAAAATCTGTCGTTTTTGCAACGGCTGTCCCTTCTATAAAGGGAATGTTGTAGAATGTTGTAGGCTATAGGCTAGCCCTATATATTTAAATAACATACAGGGACAAGGAAAAAATAGTTCGGCCAACCATATGTAGATTAACAAATTCCGTTCGCTCTAATACCAATTTCAGACGCTTCTCTACTAATAGCCTACATGCGCGTATGTGCATATTATACAACTGATGAAATTTAAACTCGCGTCACTTCTGTATGCAAGCAATAAATGATTACAATTAGACTTGTCCAAATATAATAATGCTTTCATTTTATTTCTTTAAAAAATAACTGTAAGTAGCCTAAGTGTTTTTATTTTAGGCCTACTTTCTCTCCTACTTCTGGGTCTTGGTCGCTTAATCTATGTAGCCTATTTTAAAATAGGCTCATACAGAAATAAAACCTTGATGTAGCCTACTATAGGCCTACTTAATTTATTTGGGACAGAGCGAAAGTATACATTTTTATGAAATGGCCTATATATCGTAGTCCTCTTGAAAAACAATTAAATGAAAAACAGCTGTAGCCTACATGTATCGTGATGTAGCCTAGTCTACGCCAGAAATACAACATTAAATATAAAATAATTCTTAGTGTTTACTAGGTCTAGTTCTAACCCGTTTATGCAATGGGAATCGCTGTTTCTCTTTCCGTTATACAGACCAATATCGACCCTAAACTAAGTACAAAAAAATGCAATCGATTAGGCAAGACACGTTAAAAATCCACATAACCTATAGTTATGTAAGTAAAAACTTTTTGCGCTTTTTCAATTGATTAATTTACTCACAATAGCCAATATACAAAATCAAACTTTACCATACTGACAGAGCGTGCAAAATGATAACACTGTCATTATGTTTCGCTTCTTTTAATAGTAATAGTTTCTCTTCCGATTCATAATTTCTGGCATGCGACCGACGCACAGTCCCGTCATCATAGTGAGAATTTTAAGGGGTGGGGCAATTCACCGTCTTGGCTTCGGCTACTTTAAAAAACTTTGCCAAACTTACACCATTGCCAAACCTGTGAAATATGCGTTTTGTTTCTTCTTCTTTTCTCTGCATATTAAATTGTGCCATTAAAATCAAGGACCAATAGCTTAACCTATTACGTTAAACAACATCCATTCTCGCCTAAGCAACCCCCCCATCATATTCATACACCACTTCCTCTGCTCTTTTAGACTATCCCTTTTTATCGTTTCTTTACACATTGATGAAAAATAATTCACTTCGACATCATAACAAAAAAAAAAAAAAAAAAAGGAACGAAAAAGGCAACGAATCCCGGATACATAAATGCCACCGCACGGGTCTTTTTACAGACACCAGCGGGTGCAGTATTGTAAACAGTACTGATCTCTGCAAGCAGCGAAGTTGCTTTTGGTATGCTCTGCTTTCAAGGACACTGCAGCTTACAGTCATGCACAAAATAGGCTACTGTCGCGACATGAGCGGGAGTCAGTCCCGCTGGCCGACAGGGAGAGAATGAAAGCCAGAAATCGCAGGATCACTTTACCTTTTTGCTGTTTCTGCTGTTATAGCCGTTGTAGGGGTTCATTCCTGTCCTTGGCGGCACGGAGAGCAGCATTTTTACAGCGTTATGTCCGGAGCGGCGAGAACTGCCAAGGCTGCCCGCTGACGTCAGCTCTGGAAGTTGAGCTCGGAATCTGGGGGAGCGATTGGAGTCCCGCTGCCGCCACTGCTGCTGCCGCGGTGTGCGCTTCAAAACAGCTGGGTCCTAGCGCCTCAGTGAAAGAAGCTTCGCTGTCTTGACACAGTTAATAACTCCACTTTTTCAAATGAAGGCCTATTTTCCCCCCAGACGGAGATCTGAGAAATTACGAAAACAGATAAAAAATCAGGTATGTTTCAGTAAACTCACAGTGGGTTTACTTAGACTCCAAGTATGCATGTTGATTTCACATTACTTTTTTGAACGAACTGAATAATGTAATGTAGTAGTCTTAGTCAAATTCCCGAGATCACAGCGTATACACAATTTCAGCACTTGTGTTTTTAAAGAAGATAGTGCATGCCCTGAAATGACCCTTACTAGTCGCTGAATGCAATTAAGCATGCACTTTCTAACGACTGTCTGCATCGAGGGGAGCCTATTTAATTCACTTACGTTGCCATCCACTCCCCCTACTGGGGGATGAATTATTACAAGTCTACTTTGTGCAGGGATTCAGTGAGAAGTTTTTGTTTTGTAACAGTATGAATTTGTTACAGATCTCCTAAATTGTATCCATTAAAAAAGTAGGCTATGTTTCCAAACTGCATGAAAACATTTGATGTTGTCTTTTGTTTCACTTGGAAATAAATACAATAAAAATTCAGATTTTCCCATTCTTTTGGTATTTTATTCATTGACCTTGATTTTGAAATGTATACAGAATATATAAATATTTCTAGGTTGACGAAACCCAGTTTATATTGAGTTCATGTCTAGAAGTGTGCAAAATCTGAGGATGATATGCAGAACTATAAGATATGATGCAAAATACAGGCAGTGAACCCCTGGATGAGCAGGATATTCCTCCGTTGTCCGGACATCTAAAACCGCCCTCTCCTCTTGTACCATCGAATGGGTCCCAACGCTTTCAGTCGCCACCAACGCCCCCCCCCCCCCCCCCCCCCCCCCCCCCTTAATCATTTTTTTCTGCACAACTTTGTTCGGAAAAAGGGTAGTTTATGCCTAGAGCCGCCAATAGATGATTATGAAAAATACAGCATCTTTCGCAAAAATGGATATTAGAATGAGTGCATGTTCTTTGAAAATAATATTGGTCTTGTTTTCCTTTGCCTAGCCTACTTACAATTATCAAAGAGCTGTCATAAATAAAAAATATGTAAAAGTACGCTATGATTGACCTATTGGTCTATAGGCTATAGACCAATATTAGATGGATTAACTGATAGACAGTGTCTGGA
>CM056380.1:19835672-19872688 GCA_029718625.1 Synaphobranchus kaupii | reverse complement strand
ACGCTCCCCAGGTATAGACGGCCTTCCAGCCGAATTATATCTAGAGCTGTGGAGCGTCCTGGGACCGATTTGGTTGACCACTATTAATTCTGCTATAGAGAAGGGCTGTTTCCACAGAGATCTCAACACAGCGCTTATCTCAGTCCTACCTAAACCCGGCAAAAACCCGCAAGATTGCTCAAGCTACCGGCCGATATCATTAATCAACGCAGATATGAACATTTATGCTAAAGTCATTGCTATGCGTTTAGAGAGTGTTGCAGGAGCTTTGATTAATCCAGACCAGACCGGTTTCCTGAAAGGACGGTTGGCATCTGACAATGTTCGCCGAGTCCTACACGTTATTTCTGAAACGAAGAAGACAGACTCGCCCTGTGGACTCCTGTTCCTCGATGCTGAAAAGGCATTCGATCGCCTGGAATGGAGATATTTATGGAATGTTCTGGAAAAATTTAAATTTGGTCCAAATTTTATCAAAATGATTCAAGTGTTATACGCTAACTCCTCCGCCAGGGTCTCAACGGGAGGACTCTTTTCTGACCTTTTTAATATCTCTCGTGGATCCAGACAGGGCTGCCCAGCCTCTCCTTTAATATTTAACTTGTCATTAGAACCGTTGGCCCAATATATACGACAGAGCACATTGGTTGCCCCAATAACAATAGGTAGCACGTCACATTCTGTTTCTATGTACGCGGACGACACTCTAGTATATCTCTCGAACCCACGACACTCCCTTCCGAATGTCCTCAAGATTATAGAACACTTTGGGACTCTTTCTGGTTATAAAATTAATAATTCTAAGTCGATCTTGATTTTACTCAACACAGACACGGCGAGAATGGACGCTCCACTCCCCATACCAGTGACACATAAAGTCACCTATTTAGGAATAGAGATCGGTCCCTGTGTTTCCGCAATAGCAAAGAACAACTATTCCTCTATTTTGAGGAGGTTTGAGGATGATCTTGGGAGATGGATGCCTCTCCCATCAACAGTACCTGCGCGTATTGCCACGATAAAAATGAATGTCCTCCCTCGCATTAACTTTGTGAGCTCGATGCTACCATTACCAGCCCCAGCTAATTATTGGAAGAAACTTGATTCGTTGTTAAGAAAGTTTGTTTGGAACGGGAAAAAACCTCGCATTAAATGGTCGACCCTACAAAGGAATAGGTCTCAGGGTGGCTGGGCGTGCCCAAATTTTAAGTTATATCACTGGTCGTTCGTTTTGCGCTCTTTAAAGTATTGGTTTGATTCAGAAATGCATTCTCCCTGGAAAACTCTAGAACAAGAACTGGTTTCCCCATTAAGGCTGCAGGATGTGGCCTTTTCTGGGCTGAATCACAGAAAATGTGCTTCACAATATGGACCGATAATAGCATACACAATGCAAGTCATGGCAAATGTAGAAAGATATTTGGGCTTCAAGTCAAAATGGCACAGACACTCCCCTATCTGGCATAATTTAAATATACTTTCAGGTGGCAGACCTTTCACTCTACAATCATGGGTTATAAAAGGTATACGAACATTGGGAGACATTTCAGGCCAACATTCAATTCTAGATTTCCCAGATTTAGTGTCCCGCTTTGGTATCCCAGGAAACTCGTTGTTTTTCTACTTTAGGCTGAGATCAGCTGTTAGGTCACTCAAGATTCCCTGGGGAACTGAATTAGCCAGCCACCCTATAGTGTCTTTGATAGAGAGGGCACCTCAAAGGGGGACAGTCTCTTACATTTATGACCGCCTCATGGCACACTCCTCTGCAGACCTACCCGGGCTTAGACCGTGGGAGAACGACTTGCCTCAGGGGGTGGGGGCCACAGATTGGGAAGCTGTATGGGATAATGTTTTTGGGGCGTCCAAAAATCCGAACCACCAGTTAATCCACTACAAGATTTGTCACAGAACATACTTAACACCACGTAAAAGACACCTGATGGGTTTGGCTCCTGACCCGTACTGTACATTCTGTGGTCAGGGAGTGGTGGGCACTCTGATGCATGTTTTATGGGAGTGCCCAGAGGTGCAGCGATTCTGGGTCAATGTGGTGGACAAGGTGTCTGTCCTGGTGGGGAGACGGTTCCCCTTGGATCCTGCTCTCCTCCTTTTGAACGACGACTCCAGGTTTAAGATCTCAGAGATAGAACGTAAGCTGTGGCTGGCTGGCATGACTGCTGCAAAAAAAATCATAGTGCTGCGTTGGCTACCCCCCCATCAACTAGCAATAAGACATTGGTTACAAGCTCTTCTTGATGTGATCTATCTAGAATTGTCATCAGCAAGGGTTAATGGCGCTAGAGTACGAACACTGAGATTGTGGAGTAATGCTGCAGAGGAAGTTAAAGTCTTATTGTCATCATGAGCTCAAAGTGAGCTTGGTTAATTTTATTTATTTCTGGTGATTTTGTTTTACAACCCTTTTGGTGAATGAATGTGCTTTTCTTATGTATTCATTATTTTAATCCTGATTACTTTCTATTCCGTAAGGAGTGTTTTCTGTTTTCTGACCTGTCTATTCCATCTGTGTGTTCCATGGGGGGAGGGCTGTTGGGTGGGATTGGGGAGGGCATGGAGGTGGGGGGTTGAATGTACCATGTTGTTTTGTATTGTTCACATGTATGTGTTGCCCTCAAGGGGATTTGAAAATTGAAAATAAAAAACATTTAATTACAAAAAAAAAAAAGACGTAATACGCAAGCCCTTACTGGATCGGGTTAAGATACCTTCAACAATGGCAATTTCCCTGATTAGAAACAAATATTTGTATTTTGTGTCAACCCTGTCTAGAGTTGTCTACCATTTTGGAGTTTCTGCGTTTGACAAATGCTGCTCATGCCGCTCGGTCCCCAGGAATCGCAGCTTGCAGCTATATTTAGGGCAGGGGTTCTCAATCCTGGTCCTGGGGGACCCCTGTGTATGCTGGTTTTCGTTGCAACCGCAGTTGCAATCCCAGAATTTTAACAAGCTGTTAATTTTTCTTAATTAGGTGCTTTTCATGTTTGGAGGAATTATTCGCCCACTTAAGACACATTATGTCAGAAATAGCTATGCATGCCATGTAGAACAAACTCCCCATGTTCACATTGTGCTTATTGTGCTATATTGCAACAATTACATAAGAAAAGGTTACAAAATAATGTATTTTCACTCAAATGAAAGAGTGAAGTGAATCAATAGGCTCCTAATTAGGTTGTTGAACACATGTGTTTAACTCAATTTTTTCTTTAAGCTTAAGACAATGCAGGTTTGGCTCGTTATCATTTGCTTTGTGTTTGAATTCTTCATTATCTACGAAATGGTTAATTTTAGTGGCCATGTGTCCACACTTTCACCAATTAGGAGCCTATTGATTCAAATCAGTCTTTAAATGGATCTGTTAAATAATTTTCTTATCTTTTTTAAATAATATAGCACAATGTGAACATGGGGTGTTTATTCTACATGGCATCCATAGCTATTTCTGATATAATGTGGCTTAAGAGGGTGAATAATTCCTCCAAACATGACAAGCACCTAATTAAGAAAAATTAACAGCTTGTTAAAATTCTGGGATTGCAACTGCGGTTGCAACGAAAGCCAGCATACACAGGGGTCCCCCAGGACCAGGATTGAGAACCCCTGATTTAGGGGACCGAGCAGCGTAGCTGCTGGTACCCTATTGTATTTGTTCAGATTCTTTTTTTCTTCTTCTCCCCTTTCACCTAAAATTCCTGTGAGCTGGTTTGGCCTAGAATCACCAAACTTGGTACGCTTGTTGGGATTCCCAAACTGTTGGATGCTGTATATTATGACGCAGATTGAACACCTGGTGGCGCTGTAGTGCACGTGACAAAATTTTGACATTGACACGCCCACTGCTGACGCCCCATTTGACCTAGAGTCACAAAATTTGGTATACAGGTCCCTTTCCTCATTCCGAACAAATTTGCCTCAAGGACTCATAAAGTCCGCCATATTGGATTTTTTGCTAATTAGCATTTTTTGTAAAACACTTAAAATGCTACTCCTCCTACAAAATTTGACCAATTGAGATGTAACTTGGTAGACACACTCTTTAGACCAGGGGTGTCAAGATCCGGTCCTGGAGGGCCGCAGTGTCTGCTGGTTTTTGGTGCGTTTAAGCACAAGTGATTAATTTAAGTCACTAATTGGCTAAGAAGTCCACACACCTTGTTCTCAATGCTTTAACTGGGTGCTGATTGAAAGGAAACCACAAATACCTGTAGACACTGCGGCCCTCCAGGACTGGAGTTTGACACCCCTGCTTTAGACCATGCTTCATAAAAGTTATATACAGAATTTTGATATTTTAAAAGAAGGCCGAATGACGAGCCAATGAACTATCAATGGGCGTGACTTATCACAAAAATGCTAATAATTCCAAAATCATTTGACAGAAAGTTATGAAACCTGGTAGGTTTATTAAGAGTAATATAAGGACTTGACGTCTCCAGTTTCAACCGAATCGAGCCACGTGGTGGCACTATATAAATCCAAATATATGAAAATATTTAAAAATTCACTAAAAATCATTGACAAGCCCACTGCATACGCCCCGTTTTATCTAGAGTCACAAAATGTGGTATACAGGTCCTTCTGCTCATACTGAACAAATTTGCCTCAAGGAACTATCAAGTCACCCATATTGGATTTTCCGCTAATTAGCATTTCTTGTAAAACACTTAAAATGCTACTCCTCCTACAAAATTTGACCAATTTACATGAATCCTGGTAAACACACTCCTTAGACCATGCTTCATTAAATTTATATACATAATTTTGATATTTTAAAAGATGGCCGAATGACGAGCCAATAAATTTCCAGTGAGCGTGGCTTATCAGAAAAATGCTAAAAATTCCAAAACCATTTCTCAGAAAGTTATGAAACTTGGGAGGTCTTTTAAGAGTAACCTCTGGACCTGACTTCTCCAGTTTCAACCCAATCGAGCCACGTGGTGGCGCTATAGAGATCCAAATATATGAAAATATTTTAAAATTCACTAAAAATCATTGACACGCCCACTGCTGACGCCCCATTTGATCTACAGTCACAGCAGCCATACCACCATGCAATCTGCTCCTGCTGAATTGCTGAAGCTAAGCAGGTGTGGGCTTGGTTAGTACTTGGATGGGAGACCTCCTGGGAAAACTAAGTTGCTGCTGGAAGTGGTGGACCAGTAGGGGGCAATCTTCCCTCTGGTCAAATAAATCCCAATGCCCCAGTGCAGTGATGGGGACACTGCGCTGTAGGAGATGCCATCCTTCAGATGAGACGTTAAAGGTTATCGCAAAGAGTAGGGGTTTCCCCGGTGTCCTGGCTAAATTCCCAACCTGGCTCTTTCAATCTGCCACCTAATCATCCCCCAGTTTAATTGGCTAATAATCATTCTCTCCCTCTCCACCTCAGCTGATGTGTGGTGAGCATTCTGGCGCAAAATGGCTGCCGCTGCATCACCCAGGTGGGTGCTACACATTGGTGGTGGTAGAGGTGAGTTTCCCCCTCGTCACTGTAAGTGCTTTGAGTGTCGTGAAAGGCGCTATATAAATGCAAGGTATTATTATTATTTGTTATTAAAATTTGGTATACACGTCCCGCTACTCCTGCCCAACAAATTTGCCTCAAGAAACCATGAAGTCTGCCATCTTAGATTTTCCGCTAATTACCATTTTTTGTAAAACACTTAAAATGCTACTCCTCCTACAGAATTAGACCAATTTGCACCAAACCTGTTCGAGGGACTCAGCCCACATCCTTACATACAAGCATTACTTTACTAAGGCCTATGTCAAAAATTGGCCGAATGAGAAGCCAATGAATTTTGCATTGGGCGTGGCTTATCACATAAATGCTAGTACTTCTAAAACAGTTTGATATAAAGTTCTGAAACTTGGTGGGTTGATTGAGAGTTAGATCAAGACTTGAGCCCTGCAGTTTTTACCCAATCAATCCGTGTGGTGGCGCTATAGAAATACAAATGTTGGGATGGCAGGTATGCCATCCGCCAAGTACACTATCTATGCTTAACAGGCCGTCTACCTACTATACCAACTGTGAAAGTTCCTGTATCTTAGTGGTTCAGGCATTTGACTGCCGTGTAGTAGGTTGGTGGTTCGATCCCCACCTGTTCCCAAGTTTTTTTTGAGGCACACAATGTGCACGTCATTGTAAGAATGTTCTTTTCATTGCAAAGGCTAAGAAATTTCACAATATTACCTGTTATCTGTTTGAATTATGAAGTCAGTAAGCCAAAACAATCTGATACCGCAACACACAAGTCTTATTTGGCCTCCTGATTTCTGTTAACCTGCTTTGGCCTAGTGGATACAATCTTGGCTTTCCATGTACGTGGTCAGCGGTTCAATTCCAGCTTGGTACCAATGGCTAAGTTAATGTTTGGCAAAACTATTGTGCAAATGCTATGCTTCTTTTAATGTTGTTTTCACATTAAGAAACACCTTTTTATTGCAAAAGTTCTGGAGAAGTGCATCGTCGGTGTGAGAGTGACTAGCCATTCTGGAGAAGCGAGTGGTCGCTTTGATATACTGACTTGTCATTGTGGAGAAGTGGCCAACGTTGCACAAAACCATCACTGTTTGTGTATTAAGCTCTCTTGGAAAAAGATATAGCCTACGTTAGCTAACCAGTGGAATTTGTGAGGAGTGACACTAATAAAATAAACCCAAACAACAAGGTTTTCTGCCTCTGCCCATATGCAAAAGGTCTGTAAAAATCCTATAAAAACCACATATGCCATATACAATAGCTTACTTACAAAATAAATATGTGGTAGATAACTAGCATACATTTCTTACTAAATTATAGGCTATAGTTCCCTACATGGTAGCCCACTCCTAAACATTGAGAGATTGTAGCCTATAATAATTGTATACAAATAGACTATAGCCTAATATACTAACGCTAATCAACATGCTTTTTATAAAACCTTGCAAGTGTGATAATATATGATTTTTACATACCTCACGTTGTCATGGTTTTGACCCTGTTTCCCCTTGCGGTCGTTCTCTTTGGTGGCCACGCGAGGGCGCTGCCCTTTTGGTAGATGCTTGCTCCGCCCTGCTGAGTTGTCGGATCTTTTGTTAAGCGTTTACACCTGTTGCTTGTCAGCTGGAGAGGGGTATATAAGCCTACCGTTTTCTACGTTCGGGGCTTCGACATTGATGATTGTTAATTGTATGTACTGTGGTGTTATTGTTGGCTGTGAATTTTTGTACCGTTTTGGCTATTCGCCCATTGTTAGCGTCTCTTTGGAGACAGGGCTTATTTCTTGCTGGCTTGGTGGTTGGTTATCTCGTAGGAGTTTGGGACCGTTAATCTCTGCTCTATTTTTGCCTTTATTTGTGCGTTTCCTCCGTGTATGGAGTTTTGGGCGATTGTGTTCAGAACAGTAGTTCTGCTCGCCTTTCGGCACATATCTTCCCATTGGGAGATCAGGCGTTTCGCTTCTACTTAGTTATTTGCTCGTAGAAGTATAGAGCAGCAGCTCTTTGTTCCATTTTCGCCTGTTTGGTTTTCTTAGAGACCTGGCGTTTTGCTTCTACTCAATTCCGTTTTACTGTGAGCCAGTAAGTAGCCGTGGTACGTTTATTCCCTGTTGTCCTTCTCGTGGACTACATTCCCCTTTGTTGTGACTCAGGGTTTTTATTTATATTGAGGCTGTCGTGCTATTTTGCGTAGGTCTTTTGTTGCAGCCGTCCTGTACGTCCTTTTTACCTGCGGGACGATTTTGTTTGGAACTGTTGTTCTGTTTCGTTCTCCGGGTGTGTCTCTTTATATGGAGCTTGGGCGTTGTTGTGGACGTGTTTGTGTGTGACTGCGCGTGTCTTTATATAGCATCGGAACGTTAGCTCTCTGTTCCATTTCGCCTCGTTTCATTTATTCATTTATTTAGAGGCTAGGGCGGTTGTTCCAATCTAAGTTTGCGTGAGTCTTTTGGATAGTAGTTATGGGACGACGGGTCTCACCGTCGGCTCACCTGTAAAATGTTTCTCCCTCCTGGGAGATCGGGTGTTTACCGCTTTGCTTTCTGCATTTGACTGCTACTGATTAAACTAGCCATGGAACGTTAAATCTCGGTTCCATTTCGCCTCGTTATATTTATTTACTGAGAGGCTTAGGCGGTTGTTCCATCTTAAGCTTGCGTTAGTCTATATGGATCGTAGTTATGGGACGACGGTGTTCCGTCGGCTCACCTGTAAAATGTTTCTCTCTCCTGGGAGATCGGGTGTTTACCGCTTTGCTTTCTGCATTTGACTGCGAGCCTATCTATCTCGCCTAGGGAACGTTAATCTGTTCCTGTTCGCCTCGTTACATTTCCTCTTAGAGAGGCAGGGCATTTATTTTCAGTTGTTCTCGCTTTGGTCTAGCCGGGTAATGTCTGGTGCTGCCTGTCCGTTTCGTTCCTTTTGGCACCTATCTCCGTACATGGAGTTTGACGATTCTGTTCGGAACTATGGTCCGGTTTCGTCTTTTTGTGCATGTCTTCCTATAGGGAGGATTGGGCGATGTTGTGGACACGTTTGTGTGTGACCGCGAGTCTGAGATTAGCCTGGAAACGTTGGATCTGTTTCCTTTCGCCTCCTCATACTATCATAATATTTTGCAGTGTTTGTTTGTGTTTTATGTTTGTCTGTACACTACTCGCCCGTTCTTATTTTGTCTCGTTACCGAGACAGGGCGCTTATTATTTCTGGCTGTTTTGATCCCTGTCTTTACGCTCTATTTGGCGTTTGACAGTTAGCCATTAGTAGCGTCTGTAGTGGTGTTTGTGTTCCTTGTCTTGTCTCCTCCCTTATCTGCGGTTATCCCGCCTTAGTGGCCTAAGGGCTTATTGAATCCCCTTGCTGCGTTTGGCTCCTCCCACCTCACACGTCACGCACCCCATTACACACGTGTCTCATTTCAAAGTTAGAAGTTACCTATAATTCGTCTTTATGTCGTAAAAACACACACGGCAAAACAAAGCCCGCCCTATTTTAAAGAGATACTGTAGAGACTTTTCTAAGGCCTTTTTTACTGCTTCAATTTGAACTGGAACTCGTGAGTGGGTGTGGTCATATGACGATGGTGCCACGTAGTCATATTATGAATATTCATACGGTCAGAGTGAAAGGGTGTGTCTATATAAGTCGTAATATTAACGTTAGCAGTAATACAAAGCAATTCGCATTTGAACTTGAACGAACTAGTTAGCAGTACAAGGGTCTCAGTCTCAAAGAGGAAAAAAAACCCGTTGGCTTCTGCTTTTATACCACGTGCCCAGCCGAGACCACCCCTAGGACCACCTCAACTCCACCCATTTTTATGTTAAGGATCTTGTGACGTCACGAATCCCCGGAAACCAGTGTATTGGTAAGCCTCAGATAAAACTATTTTGACTAAACATGAGATTTTCGGACATAAACAGTTGTGTATGATCATAATCTAACCCAAAACATCGGGTTTCAACGGGAAAAGTCGGTTTTTGACTGCAGTATCACTTTAATATGTTAATTTATAGCCCAAAGGGGGAGGGAATTGTCAACCGACGAATGCCTAGCAAAACGACGAACGTCGATACTATGCCTTGGCAAAACGGCAAACGTCGATACTACAGCGACGTCGTCGGTCAAATAGGCCCCTAGTCACTTCTGGCCGTCGACGTCGGTTTTGGGAGCCAGGCACTACTGAAATTATGAGACATTGTGATGGAAATGGCCACTGTGAAAATTGTACCTTAGCCTATTTTGCAAGTATACGAATGTCCATGTTGGACTGACATAATGAACTATGGTGAAGTATTGTGTCTACGTTAGATAGATTAACGTTGAAGGGTCCGTAGGCTAACGTTACCTTGTTGAAATCGCCTCACAGCCTTACCACAAATGCGAATTCAGATAAATGAGCCGCAAATAGTTATTAAAATGTTTAATAGCCATCTCGTTCACTATTGTTATTAACAAACTTTCATTAAAGTCGCCGTTATGTTGTTCGAAGCTGCACGTGAACAAAACAGGCTTAGCCAACAAGCTAGCCTATATGATAGGCCGTCATATGCATTGTCGAGAGGGGTGTAAATTTAGGTTGACAGACATGTCAATTTAATTCAATTGATCCCTAATTTAGCCAGTTTTATCCAGATATAGCCTGGCTACATCCTAGGACTAACGTTACGATGGTCATTTTTCATCAAGCGTCAGCGGGGCAATGTTAGTAAAGCTGGAGGATTGCGTCTTAAGTTAGCAGCGAGTGGGTCTGCGAGCGGAGCCCTCAGCCCAGTGCACCAGCGAACGCTACTCCAGCCAACTCGTCCGCTGACCTGCTATCCTCTTGCTATTTGGGCAGTTTTTCACGACACGAGACGGCATTTCATCAACTTTTCAACATGTTCACTGGGGTAGGTTACTAGTAATGTAACGCATCTTGAGCTGTGAAGTCTGTCCTTAGAAATATTACACATTTGAAAGCCATTTCATTATTATGCACAAGATAGCTGTTAGGTAACCAGCTACAGTCAGCTACCGCGCTGTATGCTCCTTGCGAGCTGACCACCATAGTTCAGTGGAGATGAGATTTCATTTGAGGTGAAAATGCGAATCGGCCTCCTCACATGATTGTACTGTGACGTAACTAGGATTACCACGTGACCATGTTCCAAATCTCATCGGTTTGTTCTTAAACAATCAGAGTTCAGGGCGCCTACTCAACACTCACCGATGAGTTTTTTTAAATCGTGCCTCTTTTTTTTTCTGTGTAGCCTAAAAAAAATTTGGACCCAGGAAAAATGTTAAATGTGATTAAAATTTAAAATTTAAAATTGATTACCATATTGCCAACTTTTCATACCTAGATTGTGCTGGGGCGACTGTTGACTTTCACAACGCTCCAATGGAAATACATAGCAGAGCTCATCGGTAATACTATTTCCGGGCCATGGCAGCCATCTTGTGGCGGTGCCATTGCGGAAGAACCAAATTGAATAGGGCTGTGTCCGAATCAGCACTCTTCCACACTGTTGAGTAGCCTTGGTAAGTAGAAAAGGAAAGAAAGTTGTAGAGAATGTGAACATTTTTCAAATTGCAGTATACTTCAAACACCCGGATGACACACTTCCGGGGTTTTGCTGAGTACATTCGGGAGCACACTTTTCAAGAAGTACACGAACATTTTGGTCACGTGAATATGACGTGAAGCTTCGTTTTAAAAAAAAAGAGCGGCAGCTTTGCTGACGTTTTCCTTCAAATACAACAAAAACAACACGTGACATGGCAGCGCAAGAGTGGGGCGCAGGGTTGCCAGATCTTTTAAGACTTTCCAGTGAAATGTCGACTCTAATCTAGCCCAAATTATAGGCTATTTTTAACCGAAACCAACGTATTTTAAATATAAATCATCAGGTTTTTACTTTTTTAAATAAGTGCGTGCTTTGCGACTTTTCATTTTTACCCGTGACTGCACTTTGAAAGTATCCAAATTTAGCTGTAAAACCACGGACATGGCAACACTGGTGGGAGGTCTTATGACCTGCTTACGACACTTCCACAGTACGGTTTGGAAATAGTATAGCGGATATTTTTCATGAGTAGCTGAATCATGTATGCTATGTAATGTTTTAGTGTGAAAAGAAATCTCAACAGACTGGTCAAGTAAATGATATATACAGTGAACAGTGTATATTTTTCCCCCTGTGTTTTGGCTCTGTACTCCAGCACTTTGGATGTGAAATGATACAATGAATTTGAATTAAAGTACAGACTAAGCTTTAATTTGAGGGCATTTTCTGTCAGGTTTCTGCATTCTGTCCTTGTACATTTATGTTTCTTATTGTGAGCTTGTTTGTTTATTCTTATTAAGCTCTTTATCATTTTTGTTATCTTGCATTTATTTTCATTTATGGTTTCACTGTTCCGTGTTTGTATTACCGTCACTCCCCTGTCTTCGTTACACTATTCGGGAGCCTTTGTTGATTTCGGGTTTCACTGTATTTCCACTCTCGTTTACTTCCTTCTTTACTAATTACCCTTGTTAATACTACTAATCTACTAATTACTACTAACTGCTTAGAATTAGGTTTCTTACTAATATACTAACGACTAACTTGTAAATAATACTAATCAACTAATTTACTAATGCAATCTTAGTTTCCATCTGCAGCTGTTTTTCGTTTCTTCTGTTCTATCTCTGAATATCTTACTGTGATTCTCTACTCGCTATAGCTGTACCTCATTTCCGCATTCCTCTGTCTCATTGTGTGCATGGGTTTCTCTCAATCCAGGTAATTTATTTTCTGTATGTTAACAGTTCAGTCCAGTCCGTGTCTTTCGTCTTCCCTCATTATTGTATTATCAGCTTCCCTTATCGTTTCATTGTGTTCATCTGTGAGCAATTTCCCTTCTCCGCCTCTGCACACCTGATTCCCATTTTGTCTGTCTCCCTCAGTGTATATGACTCTGTGATTTCAGTCTTTCATCGCGGGTTTGTCACCGTTGGTTTTTTGCTTCAGTGTTCTTACAATTTTTCTGAGTATCTTCCCGAGTTGTCTGTTTGTTTTCTGAGTATCTGTTTCTTAGTTTTTGTTATGTATGGCTACCGATGGCTACGATGTCTTCTGGGTTTAGATGAACTAAAATTACATGTCTACCATTACATGTCCTTTTAGTTAATCTAAACCCAGAAGACATCGTAGCCATCGGTAGCCATACATTGTAATGTGAGAATCTATGTAGCTATGTTAAGTATCATAACTTACATGCATGTTTTCATAGACTTTTGAGTGGTGGTTCTAAAGAATATTTTATTGTAGAATATCTGTACCACTATAAATGAGAAATGTCTCTTTCATGGGACTTATTTAGAGTTCTACAGTTAATATATTGAAGATATTCCTTGTGTAGGAAAAGTGTATTAATCCTAATCATAAATTATGTTGCTATGAAATAATAATACTTGGTTGCATATCCTTTGCGTGCAAGGACTGCCTGAAGTCTGCGAGCTGTAGAAATCATCAGATGCTGGGTATCTTCACTGGTGGTGCTATGCCAGGCCTGTACTGCAGCCTTCTTCAGTTACAATATGGATGAAAATTCCCTCAAATTGAAGCTTACAGTCTGTATTTTAGCCTCACAATCATTGTTTCATTTCACATCCAAAGTGCTGGAGTACAGAGCCAAAACACAGGAAAAAAAAGATTCACTGTTCACTGTATATATCCTTTACTTGACCAGTCTGTTGAGATTTATTTTCACATTAAAACATTACATAGCATACATGATTCAGCTACTCATAATTTGATTGTTTATTCAAATTACATGACAGCAGGTGGTCCCTTTGGATCCTGACAATGAACTTATTGAATTGAATGCCATCCAATGTCTTTAACAGGATAAATTGAGTTTGTATGAATGAATAACTAATATAGTACATATAGGGACATTGGGATACTGGGAGTCGTTATGTGTTTTGAGGGAACATTGTCAAGAAAGATGACATTTTCCTTGCCAGTTATGTTAATGTATGGATAAATAGAATTTTATTTGCATAAGATGTATTCCAATATCAACATGTCATCTTCCTTTTACCTGTCACCAATCATTGTTCATATATTTCTGATTTGATAATAAACATACAAAATGACAGAAAGAACCCGGTGTCATTGTGGCTTGAATGGTGGTGGAGGGGAATAGTCCTACAGTTTATTTACAATATTATGAATGTCACCATATTGTGTGAAATAAATATTCTGAAAATGTTCTCTTTGCTTAATTGCTGGTATAATCTATATATTTTGTTCTGGAGACCAGACCAACCATATCTAATCAACCCATAGCCATAATAACAGTGTTAGATCTTTAATCTCAAGCATTAATCTTACAACTATTTTCAAGATCGATGTACAGCATTGTACCCAGGTTGGGTTGCTTAATATTGTTTTATTATTAATAGTACCCTTCATGTTATTATGGCATTGGGTTGTTTGTATGTGGTTCTCTCTGCTGGCATGTGACATGCAGAGGTCTGGCTATACACTCCCATCTGGATATAGGGAAAACTCCACTTCTCAACACAATGGACAGCAGGTCATGCCTTCAGATCTTGTTTTACTGATAACAAGGATGGTGAAGAGAAATATTGATTAGGTAACAGTTTTTTTCCCATCAAAAGACATCCAAATACTTTGAAATAAATGAATAAGTTATCATTTGGTGGTCCTACCTTAATGTTCTATATGCTCACACCAAATGTTCTGGAGAGGACACTTTTAGGAGACCAATTAGGATTTTACACTTAAGCTGTTGCAAAAACAAACCACTCCTGATAACAAAGTTGAATCTTTACTTTTCTATAGAATATGGTATAATTACAAATATATTGAAAAATACATTAAGTTACCTATATTTGGACAGGCCTTTTTTTGTTATTTTTTCATACACTTTTTGATTCAGTCAACAGATTTTATATAGGCCTACTGTTAGAGTTAAATCTTTTCCTAATTTATCTCAAGGCAGATGGATTACAGAAGCAGTCAAGAATGACAGTTGGCAACTTCATTTGTTTGTGTAGCATTACCAATATTATACTTTTCGCATTCATATAGGCTTAACGTTACTTCAAGAAAGTACATGTATGGTACAATATATTATAATAACCAGAGTAGCGACCTTATGTTACTCAATCCCACACTCTCAAACCACATATTTATTTATGTATTTATTTATTATTTGCACAAATAAAGAACAAATGCAAGTACACAAAGTAATTTACAGAAATATGCTAGAGACTGGAAACCCTACAGGGCTTATGCTAGAAGCTCATTTTATGAAACAAAATCACATTAATTGAAGATCAATAAAGGATTGCATTATATTAAAAATATTTTCAAATATAGAAATAATAAGACAAAACGGAATACATTTTTATTGTGAAATTAGAAAAGAGAACAAATAAGGGAAAGAGGAAAATACTGCTATTACATTATAGGATTTAATAAATAACCCTTATACCTGGTTTGAACACATAGGGAGGGGTACGCCGAGATAGGTGGCGATATTGTGAAATGATCCGCGTGTCATGACGAAACACCTCTCTCTCTTCGCTCTCTAACTAATGCTGTTGTTGGTTTGTTTGAAGGCGCGGCGATGTTGATGAAGGCGCCCGAGAGCTGCTGCACCGCTGCTAAGGTGCCTGCTTAACCTCCTTTTGTCATTTCGCCTTAGTTATAATAATAATAATAATAATAATAATGCATGGCATTTATATAGCGCCTTTCTAGATACTCAAAGCGCTTTACAATGATGAGGGGGAAACTCGCCTTTACCACCACCAATATGTAGCACCCACCTGGGTGATGCAACGGCAGCCATTTTGCGCCAGTATGCTCACCACACATCAGCTGAGGTGGAGAGGGAGAGAATAATTTTTTTAGCCAATTAAACGGGGGGATGATTAGGTGGCAGATTGAATGAGCCTGGGTTGGGAGTTTAGCCAGGACACCGGGGAAACCCCTACTCTTTACGATAAGTGTCATGGAATCTTTAATGACCGCAGTGAGTCAGGACCTCGGTTTAACGTCTCATCCGAAAGACGGCATCTCCTACAGCACAGTGTCCCCATCACTGCACTGGGGCGTTGGGGTTTATTTGACCAGAGGGAAGACTGCCCCCTACTGGCCCACCAACACCACTTCCACTAGTTCACGCAGCACCGATTTTTCGGCCATCTCGGACAGTTTCCGATGCAGCCCGACGCAGTCCGACGCAGATATGATGTAAATCGGCTCTAGCCGAACACGCCCTTGGACAGTTCCCGATGCAGCCCGACGCAGATATGACGTAAATCGGCTCTAGCCGAACACGCTGTCACTGCCCGATCTGTCCCCCCTGCCCATGCTTCCATCAAATAAAACCAGAAATATTAACTTAGCTTATAGCAGACTACAGACCTAAAGTTCTGTATAGCATACAGTCAGATCAGGCCATTCACCCATTGTCGTAAAATGTGACGTTATTTACACATGCGCGGTACAGATCGGGCATGGTACGCATGCGCGATACAAATCGGGCAGGGGGGACCATAGAAATATATATTAACTAGAAAGGAAACGTGGTCACGTGGTTCCATTCAGCCCTATTCAATAAGCCTATCTCTCACCGCCATTTTGAAAAAGGAAGTGACGCAATGTCGTTGTATCCCGGTTTCCTGCCAGTGGCGGTAGCAATGGCTAACTGTGTGGAAGAATTGGGTGAAACAATAATCTTTAGCAGATTTTTAGCACATCTACCAAAACTCCGTCTTTCAGACGTTGGTACATTAATAGAAAGACACACAAAGACAAAACATTCAAAAATGGATACAAGTTTTTTCATGAAGAATTTATCTTTAATTACGAAGGTAAAATACCAAGTAGCTAGCTAGCTAACGTTAGCCACTTGCTAGCTAGCATTTGCTTGCTAGCTTTTTTACTAGCCCGTTAACTATATATTTAGCCTATATATGTATTTATGATATCTTGAGGATGTTAATGAAAGTGTTGCCATTGTTCACTTTCGAATTCGGTCCATATTTTACATGTAGATGGTGGCCTACTAGTAATCTATCGATAGCCTATACTATCGTGCAGCCATTGAGTTTGCATATTTACATCCTGTTGTTGCCTACACTAATATGTAATATAGACTGTAGCTAATATATATCTAGCTAGATAATTTCCATAATATTTGTCCCATTTGATACCCAAAAAAACATCTCTTTCATGTTCTCTTGGGCGCAGTATCCAACATAGTAGACAGTCAAGTGAGTGCGAGCTCGGTGCTACAGATCTCTGAAAAAAAGCGAGGAGCCACACAAACTCGAGGTGTAGTAATGCCGTCAGGGTATCCCACGAACCGAGACAACTGTATCTGCAGTAGCTATTATGTTCATATATATTATTGCATTTAAAACATATTGACTATGTAAATATTTTAAAAAGCTGTAAAGTCATCTCGATTTGTGAAGGGTACTTAAATCAGTTCCGGAGTTGTTAATCATAGCAGTAGGGGTCCAATAGCCATTGTATTCTAGCAACTTAAGCAGAGCATACACTACAGTATTTTACCCCGTCTTAAGCCGGCGATACACTACACGACTCTGAAAATCTTTACATCGGGGAACTGCTCACAATACATTTCACTATCTAAATCTTTGAGTCAGTGTGGGTGGTCAAACTACACAATTTGTTTCCAGGAATTTGATGCTGTACAACAATCCAAGAAGCTTCATTGTTTTGGTCTGAGAAACGCATGCTTGTTTTTATCAACGGCCACCCATTGGCTAGTCTGTGCCAAATCACGGCGTGTCAAAGATCTAAGGATTTCACTATGACTGCTAAGACGGGGTAAAATCGTGTTGTGTATCCCCGGCTTAATCAGATAATGTACCACACCCAAATTGAGTCTTAAAACTGAAATTCAATTGACGGGTATGAAATCAATCAAATGCACTACAATAAATGGTTATTTGATCAAATTGAATTTATTGGTATTAAGACCATACTGCTGATGACTTTTTATATTGTTTATGTAATCTGTCTTATGAATGTTTAATAAACTTGCTACTCTCACTATTCTTTGCTTAAAGTTCATATGTTCTTCAAAGGTGTGTGTGTACATCCATTTTCACATATGACGTTTTGAGATGTGGCCTACCAAGTACAAGTTAGGTCAGTGGTTCTCAATCACGAGGGCTGCAGTGACTGCAGGGGTGCGTCCCGTTACTCGAAAACATTTCCTCCTCCTGCGTGCATGCGTGAGTCCTTCCTTCACCTGATCTGTAGATCATGGACTGTTGAAAGCAATATGGCAGAAACCTAACCTTGACAATCACTAGTCCCTTCAGATCAGAGAAATCATGAAGGGAGGGGGTGGTAGTGGTGGAGACAATTCTCGAGTAACGGGACTCACCCACCCCAGGTATTTGATCCAACCATGCACTACACCACCTGATTTGACTTATTACCTCGAGTTTGGTTCAGTCAGGACCATAATTAGTTAAATCAGGTGGTGTAAGTGCACAGTTGTAATAAATACCCATAGACATTGTGGCTCTCCAGGAATGTGATTGAGAGGTTGAGTGTCATTGATTCAGGAAAAGGTGATTATAGTAGAATTTGGTGGTTAGATCATTGGCTGACAGAAACACACCGGAGAGCTGATCTCTGGGGTTGGTTACCACTGTTAAAAAGACAATATTATCACACATACATTTTTCTTGTTCCATGAGTTTCAGTTCTGAAGCTCTTACTAATATTCACTATTCACGCTACTACTAACCCTATTAACTATATGTACTTGCAACTATGACACCATGATATTAATGTTGTAGATGGCACTGGAAAAATGCTGCTGGTAAAGGGTTATGTAACCACATTGTGGCATTGCTTTATCAGACAGCACACTACAGCACTATGGGTACCAGGGTGGTCCCACTCCCTGTGGCTTGTACAAGCAAGCTTCAGTCTTGGCACAGGCCACGCAATCAGGTAAACACACACTGCAAGCCATGCCTAGGAAAATATAACACTCACCCCTGGTCTAGGAGGGCTGCAATGGCTGCAGATATTTACTAAAACCAAGTAACTCACCTTCTATAACAAGGGGGCATACTTATCAGGTGTAGTCAGTGCTTAGTTTGAGCAAATACCAGCAACTACTTGCAGCCCTCCAGGACGATGCTTATTTACACATGATACATGCTTAAAATGAGTGTTGACATTTAACTTTTTTGTTTTAATTAAAACAAAAAAAGCCCTCTAAGCCCACCTCTATATGAAAACCATTTTTGTTTGTAAGGGGATTCACCCAGAACCAATTGACCAGCTTCTGGTCAAAAAGCCCAAGGCATCTGCCAGCTGTGGGGTGAAATCAACCCTTTACAGGGCATACAAAGGTAATTATGCATTTATGGTTTCCCAAAGCATTCAAAACAAAGACTTTTCATTAAGCATTATTAACCTGTGTTATAATGCGGGAAGAATAAAAATATACTTTTTGGTCAAATAAATTATAAGTTGAAACATTTTCAATATGGACACGACTTCAATAAAGCTCAGACTTTATTAACCATTTACAATTTTCAGGCTTTTTTCATTATAATGCTTTTCAATGGCAAAAGACTACTCCTGTACTACATTATAATAGATCTGCTTAGTTACTGATATGATATCCACCACACTCCTTTAAGCTTTATTGGTCCTGTGTTTTAGAATCCCTTCCAGACAAGAGATTCTTGTCAATTGGACAAAGTCTTAAAGACGTACAGCCACAACCATTGATATATCAGGCGCTTGATGGTATGGCAAACCTGAAAATGGTTGATTCAAAATTTGGACCAGTCCCATTCGGATCGCCACTGTCATATCAATGCCCCCCAACACCACCACAGACCAAAGACACCTGCCACCACCCTGATGCTCCTGTCTTCCCGCCGCTGCCTCTGTTGGGATACACTCTGCCTCAAAATCTGTCGTCGCCAACCTACATCACTTCTACCACCTGGAGTGTGTAAAGATTGTAGAAAATGCGCTCCGATGGGAATCTGGTGTAGTACCGGAAATCTTCATCGGAAACACAAAATCTTCTTAACTGGGGCTGCTGCACGAGCGACAGCCTTCGCACAGCTGCCTCCAATTCTTCAATCCTCCTCAGTGCTGCATCCATTGCCCCTATTGTGAGTACACAAAACAAAAACAAAAAAATACATAAGCTATGTCTGTTTCTCAAAACAAACATGAAGAAAATAAGTGATCTGCAATTAAAATCACAACATAGCTGCAGGTACCTCCCAAAAAAACAGAAACACCAGTTTTCCATAAAATGAAACCTGATTATCTACGCTGTTTTGAGACTCTCAAATCATATGCAAGATTAGATTATAGCTTGTTTTTTTCTGAATATAGCAATTAATCATAATTGACTATTAATCATATGATTATAAAATAATATGGACCTATAGTCTTTTGACTTGAAAACTTAACGGAGTTGTAATATGAGCACAACAAACAAGTAGGTGTGCTTGGTGTGTGATTTCATTCATTGAGTTTGAGCGAAACCTTATTCCCTAGCTAGCGATGTATTTGTGTGCAGACCCTGCAGGCGCATAAGCATAGAATCATATTACATTACATTACATTACAGGCATTTAGCAGACGCTATTATCCAGAGCGACTTACACAACTTCTTATTACATTTATCCATCTGGATACTGTATATACTGAAGCAATTCAGGTTAAGTACCTTGCTCAAGGGTACAACGGCAGTGTCCTACCTGGGAATTGAACCTGCAACCTTTCGGTTACAAGTCCAGTTCCTTAACCATTATACTACACTGCCGCCCCGCCATATATAACTGGGGGCAAAAAACATACCAAGGCTTCATTTGTTTCTGCGGTTTTTTGGTTTGATTAAAAAAATATACATCTCGTGATCTGCCTCCTCCTCAGCCACCAACTTGTCGACGGTCAGAAATGTGCGTCGTGCACAGCACTACTAGCTATATGGCCACAGCTAAAAATACGAGCTAGCTAATCTAGTTGGCTAGCTAGCTAACCTAAAACCTCACTGGTTGAATTAACCAATTTAAAATAACAATACAAACAACAATCAACAAAACAGAATGGTAACCAAGTAGGTTAGCTAGCTAGCTAATCAAGTTAATAATATACACTTACCGGCAGGTGGTCGAGCATCGTAGTCATGATCGGACACCGCAGGAACAGCGGCGGCCATCTCTACCTCTTCGCCGTTTTCCGCAATCTCCCGAACATCCGACCCAAGTCGTTCCGTAGCCCTTGCATACGGTGACTTTCTACGGGAAGACCTGTTTGCCCATGCAAAATGACAAGGCACCGCATCTTTCCTCACACGTTTCAGACCACCCGGCGTCAGGAACACGTCTCCCTCCTCAAAATGGGCGCTACAGATGTAGGTGCACTTCGTTACTTTGAACAAAGGATCTTGAATCTTCAAAGGTCCCTTTGAATCTTCAAAGGTCCCTTTGAATCTTCAAAGGTCCCTTTGAATCTTCAAAGGTCCCTTTGAATCTTCTTTCGGCCTTCGTCTTCCGGGAAATTGTGAAAACTTAAATATGGGTGCGTTTGTTTGCTGTTTTTGCACAAAGGGACACAGCAGCACCTCTTGCTTCTACTTTGTGCCATGGCGAATGGTGGGGGCGGAAGTGAAGATACAACGAGTAATCATAAACCGGAAATCGCACCCCGGAAATGAGAGATAGGCCTATTTGGGTTCTTCCGCAATGGCACCGCCGCAAGATGGCTGCCATGGCCCGGAAATAGTATTATTATGAGCTCTGCCATGTATTTCCAATGGTGCGTTGTGAAAGTCAACATAGTGGCCCCAGCGCAATCTAGGTATCAAAAGTTCACAATATTGTAGTCAATAGAAGCAGGCAATCACATTTTACAGTTTTCCTGGGTTCAAATTTTTTTTAGCCTACACAGAAAAAAGAGAGCCATGATTTAAAAATACTCATCGGTGAGTGTTTAGTAAGCGCACTGAACTGTGATTGGTTAAGAACATGGTCACGTGGTAATTTTAGTTACGTCACAGGGCAATCACGTGAGGAGGCCTATTGGCATTTTCGCCTCATCCATTCTCTCAACCTCTATTGAACTCTATGGTTAGCTGACTTGCTATGAGCATTCAGCTAACTGCATCCGTTGCTGTAGCTATATGAAGTTCGCTTACATCTTGTGCATAATAATGAAATGGTTTTCAAATGCTTTCGCGTGTGTAATATTTCTAAGGTCATACTTCATATCTCAAGATGAGTGTTGTTAGATTACACTAATTAGTAACACACCCAGTGAATATGTTAGTGTTGAAGTCTGAAAAGCCGCCCGGATAGCAAGACGCTAACGGTAGCGGGTCAACATTGGGTTGGCTACAGAAATGTTGTCCGGCTCCCGGCGTATTATGCTTGTTAATAACGCAAGTTAACAAGACAGTTTTTAAAGATTTTTAGTAACTATTCGTGGCTCGTTTATCTGGATTTGCAGTTTTGCTCACGTTACGCTGAGGTATTTCAACAAGATATCCGTGGCCTATAGCCAAGCCATTACTTTGTCTAACGTTACGATAACACTACAAGATCACCATAGTTCATTCTAGCTAACAGTCTAACAATAACAGACATTCCTGAGAGGCTATACCTGGAAAAATAGGCGACAAGTTTCACTGTGGTCGCGATTTCTAATTATTTAGGCTACAGTTACATGGCTACACCACACTATTAGCTAGCCGCGCAAGGCTGGTTTACGGAAATCTTGAGTCAGGGACCGGTCTGGATGTAATGTAATGTTACCGCTGGAGCTAGGCTACTGCCTAGCCATACCACAGACTAACGTTACGGATTAAACAAAATAAACAAGCAGATGCAATAATCGTTATTTAATTATGTGAACGTAATCGTATCATAGACCTATTTAAGATTGTATCTATGTATTTATTGTTTTGCTTTTCACATAATACTATAATAATCACGACATCCACTCTACGGTTAGAGTGGATCTGGGGTAGGCGCTGGACCCAGGAAAGCGGGCTGGAAAGAACTTTGTTTTAATATAAGGGTAAGGTTGGTGGATCCAACATGTCATTAGCTGGTTATATTTTTCGAAATAGCCTATTTTGTGTAACCGCGTGACACAGTAGGCTATGCGGTAAATGTTTGCGAAGAACAGCGAGTGCTCCGTTGTCTATAGCCCATCTAGGCTATAGAACATGGTAGCTTTACATAACATTACATTAAGTTATTGTGGCTGCGTTTACTATTATGTTGCTTTTGTATGTCGATTTACACGTGTGCATCCTCTCATCGCTCAAAAGAAATCAACCGGATTGAGGAACTGAAGTTGCGCATCAAAACCAGATACGGTAATGCACTTTTAACAGCGCATAAACGAAGTGTCTTTGCTTACAGACACCCCTGGATGAGTTTTGCTAGTAGGCTACCACTTAGAGCCCATATAAACGTGTACATTTTTCCTTAATGTGACTTTGTCATTTTAATGTGTCTTGTCAGGGTTTGTCTTGTGGATGTGCGTCTTATCCTGTGTTCTCACGTTCAGCCTGCACCTTGATGTGGTGAGTGGGCTTTAAACTGAGACAGGCTGCTGAACTTTGCTGTGTCCTATAACAAACTCCTAACGTCTCTACGTTTTTTCCCCCTTATCGTCCAGGACAACGTTGGAGACGGTGATTAAACTTGCTGTGAATGAAACGCAGCATATCGAAGAATAAAAATGTTTCCCTTATTCATGATTCATAATTTTGAGGTGTACATTTGATTATTTAGTCTTTACAAATGAAAAAAAATTAGCAATTTCTCCTTATACCACTGTATGACATATGCAAACAACGAACCCTTCAATAAAAAAACAAGTTTTATAATTAATTGAAACTTTTTATTACTGTTTCCCCAAAATGTACATACTCAGCTACATCCAGCGTGGGGAGAAATACGCAAAGAAGGCCATGGATTGGCATGGCTGGAGAGGACAAGATGTGCGGGGGGTGTTTGTAGGGAAGATAAGGGACAGGGGTGAGGAAGAGCAGAGGGCGTTGGGTGAACAATGTCATGGCTACAAATTTAATTTAAAAATCATCACATAAATTTTGAAAACCTGACTTAGTTCATTAAAAAAACCCTGTTCCGTTAAAAGCCAAATCCAGGATTGGAGAAACTGCCAGAATTGGGCAGGGAAAACCCGTAAAGGCAGCGTCTCCTCCCCTGAATTCAGTATTTAAGGGACTGTAAAATAGCATTTAGAAAAATATAATTTCCCCTAGGGGTGAAATGAACTCCATCACAAAGAAATAAGTCAGTATTTCCAAAAATTTATGTGAGGATGTTTAATACATTTACCACACAATAGCGCAATGGTCTTAGCCTTTAGGTTAAGGTACACTTTGTTATGTTAACAGGTGAAAAATCAACCCGGTCTCACACTTTTTCATGCTCATGTCACGACAATTAATCTATTGAATCGTCACCCGGAGCACGATTGTCCGACTTTTATCGTGCTACACAGAACGAAATTTAAACCTATGCATTTTCAATGCTAGCATTTCTCAGACTGTTTTCGTGCTACATAGAACGAAATTTAGAGGTGTTACTGTGGGCTTGGCTACTATGCTACTTTTCGGTTGTTAGCTAGCTAGCCGGCTAATGAATTTTGTTTACCAGACTGACTTTTGAGTAGCTAGCTACTGGTTGATGGCGATAACCGCTAAATATGTTAATAGGGACACAAAAAACATGTGGAAAGGTTTATTCAGTCACAAAAAAAGCAAACAGTTTATGTCGGATATGGTCAAAATCCCACAATCTCAATTCATTTTAATAGGCTACTGTCCCCTACATGGGGCGACCCAGATTAGCCGTAGGCCTATATATTTATTATCCGAACCCTAACCCTAAACGGACTACAGACGGCGCCATCTTTTCACAGGCCATCATTACGTAGAGCTCTCTGGTTTTTGGGGAATTGTAGTTCTAAACTATTAGTACCAATAACGAAAAAAATACTAATCTTATTGACCTGGGGCTTAGAATTTATGTTCAATATAGCATCAGTTAAGATCCCAATTGATCATATAATTGAATCATCAAAGTATCAAATGATTAAGCATCAAACGTTTTATTCAGGCCCTTCTGTTAGAGCTTGAAGGCTGGCTCTGACATTATTTATGAAAGACTAGTTAGTTAATCATCCTGTTAAATATCTACCCGATATGTCCATTGGTTCCAGAATTAGAAGCATTTGAAGTTTGGCCAGTTTTGCCCTTCTAGGGGGCGCTACTGAGTCCCCTGGGGTGTCAGGGCAAAATAATTGACAAACGTTATTCTCCAGGTCAAGGCCTTTCCAAAAACGTCTTTAGTTTTGTCCTACGACAAAGTTTAATTTTCACCTCTGTCTGGTTAGAGCCTCTTTGAGGTGTAGTTTCTGAGACCCTTTGAGACTCCAGCCTGGATAAAATCAAGTCTTTTGATTTTTTTGCTTATTTGGTGGAAAAAATCCTTCAAGGTATTGATGTTTTTCCTAATCACAGTCATATGTTTGGATTTGCACTAGTGTAGACCTTATTTTACCTACCAAATACATCTGGATTGTTGTCATATGAGGGTTAGGGTTAGGGTTAGATAACATGCTGTTTTTGAAGCGCTTTAGCCCCTCCCCCAAACCTCCTGAATAGTCCTACATGGTCAGGATTATATAATGTTGTAGCTTCAATATCCCTATGTTTACGGATGAAGTTTCCTACATATATCTCTGAAGATGACACTGTTATGAACTTGTAGGTGGCAGTCTCCACAGCTGATTTGTGGCTTATCCTTACCATGGGTGATGAGTTGATAATCAGATGGACTAGTTCTGATACCCGTTGGAGCACACAATCACTAATTGGCCATTTAGTCGGCCCTATAGCCTACCTAATTAATGCGTGCGTGCGTGTGTGTGTGTGGGTACATTGCGTGCCATCTGCTGGCTGCTGTGCACCAGACATACAGAGAGATACAGAGGTTTTCTCTTTTATGTGTTAGGTATAATTTTTTACGTCAAAAATTATAATATATAATTCGTACACCTAGTAGTCCGTGAGCCAGTAGGGTTGGTCGGTACCAGTTGAGGGGAAAAATGCTCTTGTGATTTTTGGCAAGGTATACATCTCTAGAGTTATAAAATATGTGATAGCATTGTTGTTACTGCATACCAGTTTTGCCAAACCTGAATCATAGCGCGGAGCTTTCAAAACCATAACAGCGCAGAAACCCTGGGGGGAAAAATTAAATATTTTCACGGTAAGAAATCTTTTTTTGACAACGTTGGTTAGCCTGCTTGTCTTCTTCGTCGTCCTGCTTGAGCTAAATTAGCATTAACCACAAATATGCTTTGCTGTTAGGTCTGTTTATTTTCCTGCATCACCCTTGTCATAGTAACTTGTTGAACTGAACCAACCAGGAAAAAATGTATTCACTCACCACATAACGTAGGCTACACATACAGCGTAGCTATATATAGGATGTCTATGAACATAGACACAGGCTATATAACATACATTATATATATATATATATATATATATATATATAGTTATCTTAACGCATAGCGGACACTTGTGCCCGTTTATGCGGTTTAAAGTGCAGTAGTCTATAACGTTGATATTGGAAGGTTATCGTAATAACGTTAGCTATGTCCATTGCAGTTTCGAGGGGGTTACGTTAAGATTAGCCAAATGTGTTCTAAAGTATAACTAACGTTATGCTATACCTGGCTTATTTTCTTTTAAATGTGCATCGAGCTACTATTGGTGTATTATCAATAGGCTTTTGTGATAGCATGTCCTTTCTAGGCCTCTGGCTGCTACTGCGAGCTAACTTAGCTAACGGTAGCTAACAAAGTTACCTTTCATTTAGCTTTTTTATTCGGTAGCATAACTTTGCAGTCGTCGCTATTTAAGCAATAAGGTACGAGACGCAGTACTATATCGCCAATATAGTCACAGTTAAAGGGTGTTGTTAGGCCCGACGCGAAGCGGAGGGCCGGCAACCCTTTAACTGTGACTATATTGACGATATTGTACGTCGTCGAGTTACCTTATTGCTTTTATAAAACGGTTGCCAGCTATATTGTAAATAATATATAAGGACAAGACACACTTTCAATAAAACAATTTTTAATTAACGTTATTAATTTAATTTCAACAGCAGAGAAAATAGTCCCCAGTGTAGCTGCTGCCATGCAACACAAAAACAAACAAAGCTAGGAATGGAATGCTAGCTAGCAAACGAACTAATAGCTAGCGTTATGTGCTAATAACATAATAATCACAATAATAATATTATGTAATAGTTATAACGTTAGCTAAAACAGTTATCTATATATAGCCTATACAGATGAAGTAACGTTAACTTGCTTTCACACAACCAGTCGGTAGGCTATGTTTACAGCTAGCTTACTAAGTTTTAACGTTTTAACCGGTTTCATGAATCAGCTGTAGCTAAGCCTAAACGGTTGCTATCGTTACTAGCATAAAGACGAATCTGGCTCTCCAGTGAGAATGTCACTCCACTGTTAGCTAATTTCCTTTGCAATGGATTTGGTTTCCAGTAGCTTTCGATTTTATGTCCACTCACGGACATGATTTTTCTAACCTCCAGCCCAGCATCAGGACGTTTTTGCTGCGGACGTGCGGAGTGATATTAATTACGTCCAGGTAAACAGGTGTATTATTGCATCATAGGGGTACTATATCGCGAATATAGACACAGCTTTGAACGCCTCTCAACCAATCATAATGCGTGGTCAGAATTACCCGTTTTATAAACATGTATATGGTCGCTAACTAGAGTTACAACGGCAGCCATTACTCTGTGAAAAGGGAGAAAATGATCACCTTCACGTGACAGGTCACGTTGGCCAATCAGAGAAAAAACTTTGGGCCGTGGAAACGGTGCCGTTTTGAGAAGGCTTCTGCCTTTCTAGTTAATATATAGTTCTATGGGGGGGACAGATCGGGCAGTGACAGCTGTCACACTTTACGTTAATGTCCAACTACCCAGACAACAGACAACACCTGACGTCCACCGTTTCTTTTTCGGTCTCTGCACTGGTACAGGTAGGTAATTTAAACCTAGTTTCTTGAATACATTTGTAATTAGGCTAGCAAAGTTATGTAGAATCAGTAGAGCTGTGTAAAAGCCCAGGCCAAACAGCTTAACATTAAACCAACTTAGCTCGCTAACGAATGGTAGCTACTATATCATTTAACCTAAGTTGAAATGCAGTGAGAAATTTAAAATGAAAAAATAGAAAACTTTACTGTGCTTAGCAGCCAATGTGACGGAAAGATAAATCTGGATAAGCCTACTCAATTAATGTTAGGTCTATTAATCGCTACGTGAGATTAATTCCATCTTAAACGGTGCGCTGGCATGATTTTCAGTTTTGATAATGACAACCTCTACTTTTTCATTATATTCTCTCCCTTTTAGTGTTGAACAACGTTTTTGCTCACTGTTTGCGAAGATCACACGGTAACACAATCCTTAACTCGGGGACTTGGTGGTGTACTTAAAACATGTAAAGCATGTTGAAATGTTTCCTTTTCAGACGATGACAGCGCTGTTACTGAGGAGTACCACATCAACCTGTAAGTTCCCTCCATGATGTACAATTTGAGTTCTGTTTGTGTGATTCACACAAAAATGTAACAATATTCTGAGTATATTCCTAATGAGTAACTACAATGCAAAACCACCCTTCTGAACTGTCTTCCCATAGCCTAGCTAAAGGCAAACTGCAGGGTAAGTAGAACAGTAAAGCCAGTATGACAGTATGTATGCCGTTGTATAAGATATTAGCCTATGTGATTAGATTTTTGCAAAGACCATTTATTCCCTTCCACCACAGACCAAGAGACATGTCAGACTGCCCCTCTGAAAACTGTAAGTGGGCATCATTATTATTTTATTTTCTACTTCCTATAACTGCAAATATATGAGGAATATTGCCTATTATTTTAGATAAATCTACATCTTTTATATAATTACATATAGTTTTTAGACTTCTCACATTTATTATTTCCCCTGTTCAATGTATTTTTAAATTTCATAGCATTCTTTTTTTAAGTAAAGTTAATTAAAAAATAGTATGGATAACATGGAATTTAATAGTTTGGTACTTAAGTATATTTTTGTTTTATGTCACAGCTGTGTCACAACTCCTGTCTGAAGAGCCCCGGGCCTTTCAGAAGTAGCAACAAAGAGTAAACTGAGATTACACACATGCACGTAAACACCTACACTCAAGGATCTAATGCCACAACATTTAATCTTTCTCCATAGATATTCTCACGAAAGTATTTTGCAGACACCCAGCAAGAAATCCTTGCAATGCAACGGAGAATACTGGCAGCTGGGGCAGAGGCCATTACGGAAAATGGTCCATGTCAGAATATGGAGGAGCTCCAACAGCTTGACAAGGAGTTGGAGAACAAAGAAAAGAGGACCAATATGGTAATTAATACAGAAGAAGGTGTCTCTTTTTAGACATATTTGGACACATGGATATTTGATCCTTATTCCAATGTGTTTTACTGTTAAAGGTTGTCTAATTTAACAAAGGACACAAATAAATTATGCTTTTAAATGATTTATTTATCAGAAATCAACAGAAGTGCAATTATCCTGTGAGGAAAAAGTAAGTACACACTTTTTTTTTTCAATAACTGGTGTTGCCCCCTTTGGCAGCAATAACCTCTTCTAGACATTTCTTGCAATTGACCATAAGTCTCTTACATTGACTGGGATTAATGTTCAGCCATTCTTCTTTGCAGTACTGCTTTAATTGTGTGATGTTAGAGGGCTTCTTTTACAGTCCGCTTCATGTCCCCCCAAAGCATTTTGATAGGATTGAGGTCTGGACTTTGACTTGGCCATTCCATAACCCTCCATTTTTTCTTTTTGTACTATTCTGTATTAGATTTGCTTGTATATGTATGAGGATCCAGGACCTTTTCAGCTTCAGCATTGCTGCATGGGGAGGTCATTGCAAACGCTATTAATATGGCTGTAAATTCTAATAACGGACTGGGCTGAAAATTTGTTAGACGGAATGGTGTTAGTGGTGAAGGGGCGCTTCTTTCTAACCAGGCTACATGTCTTCTGGCTTCTACTATGCACGATACAGAAGAAGCTATCTCTGTTATGCTGTTATGCATTTGTTAGAAAGCAACCAATTGTTCGACAAAGTACTGCTGTGGGTGAATGCTCGCACCCAGAGTGGAGGTGTGTTATCTGGCCGGAATACAGTTCAGCATGGAGGTGGCAGCCCTGATAGGAGACCTGCACACGTCCCAGGTGCCGAGCTGGGTGAGAACCACAGTTGGAGCTAACCGGAAAATAGCATTATGGGTGACAGCCCGGGAGAGGTGCCCATCGATAATAGGGCTTTTCCAGGAGGATCCACAATGTTCAATATGTCATTACTGACAGCCACAAGCAGGTAGCTTTATCCCAGGAGCAGTGTTCCATGGTAGGGGGATGGGTGCTGTGCAATGCTTCCCAAGAATCAGGACAGGCCCTGTCATCATCACTGGGACTTGATGAAAAGAATTATCAAAATTGAACTCTTCTGGCTCTTCTGTTTCTATATTAGTTGCTCCTGACACCAACACCACTGTACCAAGCTATGTCCCTTTGGAAATAGATCCCGAAAAAATGATAGAGGAATCTGGTGCTAAAATAGAACGTGCTTTAGTTTCAACTAGAAAAGCAGTTAAAACCGCACTAAAAGCAGATGAGGAGTATTCATGATGCTACACAAAAAGCTGTTTCTGTCACCCAGTGGCTACGGGGTTCTGAATTATCTGGGAGTGGGATCCCATGGGGATATGTGTGCATGTGGGGTTTAAATATAACCATTTTCATTGTGCTTATCGTAGTGTACTGCACACTCCTGAGGGTGATTAGAGAGGTGAGAAATTAAATGTTGTTCACCAAAATAGGAAACATATTTAGGACCAAATAAGGCCTGTTCTCTGCTCTTTTATGTGGGTGGGTGAGGAAGAGGCTGATGGGGGACTGATGGGTTCTGAGTTTTGTCCTATAAGAGTGAATTATGCATGTGTGTGTTTGATCAATGATTTGGTGTAGCAGGTGATGGCTGATCTTTGGACAGGCCTGTGTCCTCCCTGACCGGACAACTAGGTGCCATAAGTTATCGGGCATGACTAATGCCGTGGGTTGTTGATGAACAGAAGCATGTCATTATGGAACAAAGAGTTATGCCCTCACAGATAATATGGACATGTGCATCAAGTCAAGGCCTCCAAGGGTATTTAAGCCTGGATGTCTGTGTGTGGGAGGTTGCTGTACCGCAAACTTGTGCTGGGTTTCACTGATCTTCCCACTGGCCAGCGTGACATACAATAAACTTTTCCCTTTTCTAGTCAAGTATTTGTTGTGTTGGTGAGTTCCTTCATTGTCCTGACTTGGATTATTTGAAAAGTAGCCAGTTCAGATTTGATTTTCTAAATTAGCCCATATTTTCATCTGAATTCCTATATGCAATTCAGGTTACTGTCAGCATTTCAGGTCGAATTACATAATAATTATATAGGCTACAGTATATATGCATGTAGTTATGGGAAAGTTGTGATAATCAACTAGGAACATTTCTGTAAGGCTTATTTAAGGTTACAATCAAATTTTTTAAGTTAGGGGAACATTACCAGAACCATCCCAGAAGGTAGGCTAATTAGCTGTGTATTTTCAAAGTCATAACTTGAAGGGTTTCTTCTCCTGACTTATTTTTCCATAGAGTTCAATAGGAAAATTTGTCAGGAGAAACAACCCTTCAAGTGATCCATCCTGGCAGCAGAGTGATGGTTTAAGGCTTGTTTGATACGTCAGACCCTTGATGACTTAGAGCAGGGGTGTCAAGATCTCTGTTATGCTGTTATGCATTTGTTAGAAAGCAACCAATTGTTCGACAAAGTACTGCTGTGGGTGAATGCTCGCACCCAGAGTGGAGGTGTGTTATCTGGCCGGAATACAGTTCAGCATGGAGGTGGCAGCCCTGATAGGAGACCTGCACACGTCCCAGGTGCCGAGCTGGGTGAGAACCACAGTTGGAGCTAACCGGAAAATAGCATTATGGGTGACAGCCCGGGAGAGGTGCCCATCGATAATAGGGCTTTTCCAGGAGGATCCACAATGTTCAATATGTCATTACTAAACAGGTGATGCTATCATGACTCCGTATAAAAGGATATCAAAAGACTCCTGATATCTTATTTCCAGGTACCCTTAGAAGCGATACTATAACCTCTGCATTTGAATGGATCTCTATGGGAATTGGGGGGTGGGACTAGATTTAGCTTTAAATTACACTGGAACAGTGTGGAACACATGGTTCGCTAAATGGCTCTAAGTCAGGGGTGTCAAACTCCAGTCCTGGAGGGCCGCAGTGTCTGCTGGTTTTTGGTGCGTTTAAGCACAAGTGATTAATTTAAGTCACTAATTGGCTAAGAAGTCCACACACCTTGTTCTCAATGCTTTAACTGGGTGCTGATTGAAAGGAAACCACAAATACCTGTAGACACTGCGGCCCTCCAGGACTGGAGTTTGACACCCCTGACTTAGAGCCATTTAGCGAACCATGTGTTCCACACTGTTCCAGTGTAATTTAAAGCTAAATCTAGTCCCACCCCCCAATTCCCATAGAGATCCATTCAAATGCAGAGGTTATAGTATCGCTTCTAAGGGTACCTGGAAATAAGATATCAGGAGTCTTTTGATATCCTTTTATACGGAGTCATGATGGAATCACCTTTTTACCTGTGGAATACCTGTTTACCACAGAAGTTGTTTGAGAGAATGGCAAGAATGTGCAAAGCCGTTATCAAGGCAAAGGGTGGCTACTTTGAATAATCTAAAATATGACTTTTTTTTATTTGTTTAACCCTTTTTTGGTTTTTGCATAATTTAATTTGTGTTATCTCATAGTTTTGATGTCTTTACTATTCCAAAATGTGGAAAACAGTAAAAATAACGGGAAAAAACCTTCTATGAGTAGGTGTGTCCAAACTTTTGACTGGTACTGTATATATATATATATTTTTTTTTATTAACATACAAACATATGGCATTCCAAATTAATCAAATGTTTGTAGCTAAACATTGAGTGGAACCAAGAACACTGGCGGTGAATGTGCCCCCAGAGAAGACCTGAGCTGCCATCAGAACAACTTTCAGGACATATTAAGCCAATGCCTGTACTGAGGGCGTTATCAGTGCAGAGACCACATTCAAGCTTAGAAAATTGTTAATTTCCTGTGTTTTTCAGCTTTTGGCTGCTTATATCTTCAACTTAAATGTAGTTTTTATTGTTTTTGAATAAATACAACGTTAGAATAAAAAAATAAATATAAAATACGAATACAATACATGGGTCACATAGCCTATACATTCAGTTCATATCGTAGATTATAAATCAAAAAGTATCAATCGTAACGACATTTAACGCATCCGTACAGAACCGCGCGTAGCGTAGCCTTACTTAGCAAGCATGATCATAAATATTCAAGCCTTAGAATATAAAGTATTTCCATTGATGTAGGCTGCAATTAAGCTAGGCTAAGTAATGCTTAGCTTAATCCAGCACGGTAAGCATTAAAACAATACAGAGCCGACTAAAAATGTGCACACCAGTGCAGTATTTTGAGCAGGTTGATGTGAATACATTTACATAAATATACCATTCATGCTTCCATCAAATAAAACCAGGAATATTAACTTAGCTTATAGCAGACTACAGACCTAAAGTTCTGTACAGCATACTAGTGTTGTGTCGTTCGCGAACGAATCTTTTGGGTGAACGAACTGAACTGAATCACTTACTGAAAAGATCCGTTCATTTCTCAGTTCAGTTCAGTTCACGAACGGATCTGATCAGCAGCGAGCGTGCACCGTGCAGGGAGGGGGAGGGACTGCCGCGAGCGAACGTGATTCGTCCCTTGCGAACCAGTTCTGCTGTGCTGAACGAATCATTCGCATTTGCTTCTTCCTATTCCATTTCGGACATATTGTTCTAAGTATTGTATAGCCGAAATGAGTACCGTGTTTGCGTGTTGTATACTAGAAAGTTTTTTTTTCTTTTTTTTCTCTAATTTGTTTCCTAAATTGTTCGAAATAAAGTTTATATTAAAAAAAAAAATTATAAAAAAAATTCGCGGGCGGGCGCCGAGCGAGGCAGCGAGCGTGCAGAGTGGACTGATTCGTTCACTGCGTGACGTGACGTGATCCTGAGTGATAATCAGCGGCTCAAACTGCCAGAATCAGGCCCAGCAAGTTAAGACTTAAAAGTCATTGAAAACCAGCGTTCACCTCCAATATTGATATTCAACGAGGAAACTTTTAAAATATCAAGATTTGTAAACGGAGTTTGGCGCATTTGTCAAAGCGACAGCACTTCCGCATGAACTGTTCGGCCGTCAGTTCACTGAGTGAACGAACTGTGACGTAATGGTGCAAGTTCAGTGATCCGTTCACTGAAGCTACTAGACACAGTGAGTTAACGTGATGTGATCCTGAGTGATAATCAGCGGCTCAAACTGCCAGAATCAGGCCCAGCAAGTTAAGACTTAAAAGTCATTGAAAACCAGCGTTCACCTCCAATATTGATATTCAACGAGGAAACTTTTAAAATATCAAGATTTGTAAACGGAGTTTGGCGCATTTGTCAAAGCGACAGCACTTCCGCATGAACTGTTCGGCCGTCAGTTCACTGAGTGAGTCGGACTACGCAGTACGCAGTCGGAGCTCCGCCCAAGCACTGAACGATTCGGTGAACGAATCTTTTGAACGAATCTTTTTAATGAACTGATTCTAGTGATTCGTGTCACTGAAGTGAACTGTTTTGCCCATCACGACAGCATACAGTCAGATCAGGCCATTCACCCATTGTCGTAAAATGTGACGTTATTTACACATGCGCGGTACAGATCGGGCATGGTACGCATGCGCGATACAAATCGGGCAGGGGGGACAGATCGGGCAGTGACACGCCCTGTGTACTCACCCGACAATTTCAGTAAGTAACTCGGAAGTAAAAACGTAAAAGACGTAGAGCGTATATATGCATTGTGAGTGTTTTCCTACTTCCCGCCTGCTATTTGGTCCTGTTTCCCACCTACCCTAACATTTTCATCCATATTGTAACTGAAGAAGGCTGCAGTACAGGCCTGGCATAGCATCACCAGTGAAGATACCCAGCATCTGATGATTTCTACAGCTCGCAGATTTCAGGCAGTCCTTGCACGCAAAAGCATATACATATTGAGAATATCAATCAGTTAACATATGACAATTGTTACAAAGTGTAGACTATGAATGAAGATAGAATTAACAAAAATAAAAAAGAATATTTCGTAATATGACCCACTCATGCACCATAGATATGCATATACACTGAGGGCAAAGATTTTAGATTTACAAGATACGCAACTGGCGCTTTTCCCCATTGGATTTTTTGTCCGCAAAGAGGAAGTGATCAGGCATGCGCAATAGTGTTTTCAGTTAGCTTAACAACTTAAAACGAAGCTTCACGTCATATTCACGTGACCAAAATGTTTGTGTACTTCTTGAAAAGTGCTCCCGAATGGACTCAGCGAAACCCCGGAAGTAAGTGTGTCATCCGGGTGTTTGAAGTATACTGCAATTAGAAAATTTTTTGCGTACTCTACGACTTTGTCGGCCTATCTACTTACCAAGGCTACTCAACAGTGTGGAAGAGTGCTGATTCGGACACAGCCTAGGACCTTTGCTGAGGGTCTCTGGCTTTACGTCTTTTAAGTTTTTACTTCCGAGTTACTTACTGAAATTGTCGGGTGAGTGCACAGTTCTGCAGATGAGTGTGCTCCTGAATTCCCTTCCCTCAACAAAACCCTGGAAATAAGGGGTTCATCCTAGTATTTTAAGTGCCCCCATTTGTGAGAAAAAGTCGCCCACTCAAAAGCTTTTTGACGAAATGGACTCAAATATGCGTACTCAAAAGGGTGTAGGGCTCTGATTCGGACACAGCCTACGACTTTCTCGCCCGATCTACTCAACAAGGCTACTCAACAGTGTGGAAGAGTGCTGATTCGGACCATAGACTGTATAAAAATATGGACAAAGCCACTGTGACGTCACCCATTGCCTTTCCACGGCCTCGTAAAAACTGAATTGAAGCTCAGAAGTCTTTTTCGCCGCCCGTTTGAACAAACCTGCGCCTGCTCCATGGAGCGGAAGAGGACTCAACCTGTCCCTCTGATTGGTCCTGAACAAATGTGAATACCTTGTCCAAACGACACAATATTTTAAAAATCAGCACATGCAGAGGCATTAGATGAAGGAAAGGCACCTATTGCAATAAAAAAGTTTTGTGGGAAAAATTTATTGACTGAGTATTTTGACCACATTGCTGCCATTGACTTACATGGTGAAAGACCTATACTGCAGCCAATCGCAGTGGCACTAGTGAGCAACGGCACAATTGCCGCTACCAGCCCAACCAGGAAGTGAGCTTCAAAACGAAAGCCCAGGCTGTGTCCGAATCAGAGCCCTGTTCCCTGTCCACTGTCCCCTGTCCACTCAGACCCCTGTCTACTATGTGCCCTGTCCCCTCATATTGCAAGCAGTGTGCGAAAGAAATCCCGCAAAACTCTTTCCAAACTAGCGAGGAAGTAGTTTGTAATATCGTTTTTAATTTTTTTTTTAAAATTAAGAATATCAATCAGTTAACATATGACAATTGTTACAAAGTGTAGACTATGAATGAAGATAAAATTAACAAAAATAAAAAAGAGTATTTCATAATATTACCCACTCTTGTACCATAGATAAGCATATACGCTCTACGTCTTTTACGTTTTTACTTCCGAGTTACTTACTGAAATTGTCGGGTGAGTGCACAGTTCTGCAGATGAGTGTGCTCCTGAATTCCCTCAACAAAACCCCGGAAATAAGGGGTTCATCCCAAGGGGCCAAGACTGGGCTTTTGTTTTGAAGCTCACTTCCTGGTTGGGCTGGGAGCGGCAATTGTGCCGTTGCTCACTAGCGCCACTGCGATTGGCTCCAGTATAGGTCTTTCATCATGTAAGTCAATGGCAGCAATGTGGTCAAAATACTCAGTCAATACATTTTTCCCACAAAAAAATGTAATTGCAATAGGTGCCTTTCCTTCATCTAATGCCTCTGCATGTGCTGATTTTTTAAAATATTGTGTCGGACAGGGTATTAACATTTGTTCAGGACCAATCAGAGGGACAGTTGAGTCCTCTTCGGCTCCACGGAGCAGGCGCAGTTTGTACAAACGGGCGTCGAAAAAGACATCTAGGGCTGTGTTTGGAATCGCTCCCTATTCACTATATAGTGCACTATTTAGGGTATCGGCCATTTTGTAGGGTGTCCAAAATTC